>JAUCBJ010007854.1:0-148269 GCA_032718475.1 Nemertoderma westbladi
CAAGAAGGTGTGAAACTTCCATGTATATACTGGTTTGCCATATTACATTGTTGAAAGTTGTATACAAAATGATATATTATAATTAAAGAATATTTATGTATAATAAATCCTGTAGCTTTTCGGATACTTAAGTATAATTATATTTATCGAATGTTTGTTTAAAATTAATTTATTTGCCGTGACTATTAATAAGCCAATAGTTGCTTTCGTATATATTCTTATATACAATAATAGTATGTTGGCCGGCAAACGAACCTGTAAAGCTTGTTCCCTGGGATTAATGGTCATATCTACCAACTAATGTTGTATCACTAGTTATCAATAATTGATAATATTGATTACTATAAGATTGACTTTATTTGTAATAATTATTACAAATTAAATTGTAAAAAAAACTATTTCATTTTACACTGGCAAAAAGTGGCTACGTAGCTGATGTTAATTTGCTGTAAAAGTCGACATTTTCAGGTGTCCTTTCATGGAATTCTACTATAAGATTAAATTTATTTTATTTAACAATTTTATAGGGGGAATCCCCATTTCCCATTCCATTATAGTTATTAATTAGTTCAAGTGAATTTGCTTTAAGAAATGTGTATTTAATTGACCTAAGCATAATTAACATATTGTTAAAATGTCTCTTTCTCTCCAGTGTCTCCAGGGGAAGAGTTAGTAGGGCGGTTGAGGGTGTTTATGGAACCACTAAAGGTCAATCTACACACCAGTACTTAGGCTAAAGTGCTAGGGAAACTTATTTAAAGTGCTAACCAAATTTTCCAAATGACTTCTAATGCCATGATTGTTGCTAATTTGATTTCAGTTTGACTGTTAGGATTTTATAGTTTTCGCAAACTCTGACATGTGTATGTTTTTTTTTAACAGAAGACAGTATTCTTTTATTTCAAACATGTTTTCAATGCAATTACATTGCTGGCTAATCAACCTTGCATCCAACCATGTACCACATGATGCTGACTTAGATAGATAGATAGATTTATTTATACATTATGTAAAAACAATAACAAATACACCAAACAATGGTACCGGTATAAAGGTATTGTCCAACATAATATATAGGATTACCCCTAAAGCTTTGCAGCTTATTTCCAAGGGGTCATTTAATACACCCACCAAACAATGGTACCGGTATAAAGGTATTGTCCAACATAATATATAGGATTACCCCTAAAGCTTTGCAGCTTATTTCCAAGGGGTCATTTAATACACCAAACAATGGTACCGGTATAAAGGTATTGTCCAACATAATATATAGGATTACCCCTAAAGCTTTGCAGCTTATTTCCAAGGGGTCATTTAATACACCAAACAATGGTACCGGTATAAAGGTATTGTCCAACATAATATATAGGATTACCCCTAAAGCTTTGCAGCTTATTTCCAAGTTGTCATTTATGTTACTTGGTTACAAATACAATATTACACTACGCTAACCTAAAACCAATATAAACGTAATTACACTATGTACATGTACAACTTTACCGAGAGCGTGACAATGTCCGACTCAACGATAAAGATGTAATGTACAGAACAATTTATTAAAAACGTAATTACAGTATAAATAGTAAATAATTAATACACTAATAACTCTAATAAACTAAGTATATATTATATTACTGAACTGAACCTTTATATTTTGGGTTTGTTTTTAGTGCCGACTCCGATCCATAAATGGATCATCTGTGTCAAATATCCTCGCAAGAAATAAGGTGCAATATCCGTTCCCACGCGATCAACTTCCTTGAAGTCAGTAATATGTGGAGGCACATTGCGTATGATTTTTTGAACTATTACTCTATGCAACTCCGCAGCCTCTAACACATCGCCAAACGTTACCGCTGGGTGGAAATCCAGCTTCGTAATGATCTCCGGATGTTCCACTATCGGGATCTCGTAGGTTGTATCCACACAAATTGGTATGCTGATGGGGAAACTGGATGTCCTCGCAACCGGCACTACCGCTTGAGTAGGGTGGGTTTGAGGTTCTCGCGTCATCTCCATGTAAGGTATCTGTAGTCTCTGCAACATGCATTGAGCGAAGGTAATGCTATCGAAGAGTTCGGGTGTCATTTCCTTCGGTTCCGATTGGTCGTAAGAGATCCAATAGAATGGTAGACTCGCGAGCCTTCCGCCGAACTCCTCGATCTCGCCCTTCTCATACACCTTGTACGCTCTATATAGGCTAAGAGCTTCTATCTTCTCCTGCGTCGACTTGTGGGATTCATCTACTACCATACTGTAGACATCCAGTCCGACAGGTTTTGGTTTGTAAATCACGATTTCGCCCGCATTCGGTCCGCTCATCTCGAACGAATGGTATGGATTCGTCAAAGGGTATCCACCTTCCTGATAACGCAGACTCTGGTGGTTTGGACATCGCCCTAAAATCGGCTCAGGGTTCTCCGGGTTCAAATGCATAGGGATCGCGTTGTCTTGCCGCAGGCATTCCAGTCGTTAGTCCCCAGTCATCATATTAAGCACCGACACAAGAAATATTAATTATACCAACAAACTCTCACCAATTTATTGCAAATACAATGATCAACCTTCAAATACAGTTATTATTAATACTGTGAATAACAGTTGAGATTGTGGGGAGAGAAACCGCACTCGTGATCGATATTCACACTACATCTCCACAAAAGTGAGTGTAGATAACAAGTTATATGTATTATTTATTTATTATATAAAGTAATATGTAAAAGGCTCACCCCTACTTTTGTTTATAATGTAAGGAGCCTGCGCGAACGCAAGCTCCAGCTAACACAAATTTAGCACCCGAGTTTCCTCGATTTGAGAAAATTGCAGGGGTCAACCCAAGTGGAGTGCTGTTGGTGGCTGTCTCTTGGTTGATGGTGTGGGGAGGCTGCTAGGTGGTGCTGTAAATTGCCGCCTGCATAGGAAAACGCGGCTGGGCCTCAGGACACGGCCGCTTTCCTGTCGCACAAGGTAGTCGTGGTTGAGCATGGCCTCGACTATGATTCGGTGTCTGGTCGATCGCCTGTCGCGGGGGTCCTGTATAAGGACGGGGTGTCCGGTTGGCAGCGCCTCCAGCGGCTTCGTGTGGCAGTTGTAGTTCACTAACAGTTTTTCACGTGTAGTTTCCGCAATTGCGTCAAGTTGGTGGAATGTCTTGCGCCACTTCTCATCCAATGTGGTGAAGTGGACGGGGAGGGACTCGTGGATATTGTGGCCGTAAAGCGTCCGCCGTAATGTGGAGTGTTTCGGAACGCCAATATCGCGCCTGCTATCCCGTCTGAATCGTGTTTGGCACCACGGATTATCTTCTTCACGGCCTTCATGGCAGCCTCTACTCGTCCATTGGTGCGGGGGAGGTGGGGGCTGGATGGTTCCAGGGTGACACCCCACTGCCGGAGAAACTTTATCACCTCCTTGGAAACGAGTTGTGTTCCACCATCTGGGTGGAAGATGGTAGGCACTGCTGTGGCGAGGAACAGCTTGCATAGGCAATTCACAATGGGAGTGGACGTTGTGTTTGCGTTCAATCGGAATAACGTCGGCCATCTGGTGAACTCGTCGGTGACCACGAAATAGTGAATCTGGTCGACTTGGAGGAGGTCGGCATGGACTCGTTGGAATGGGTGGGTTGCATCTGGGTTACGTTGCAGTGGTTCCGCCGCGTGGGACGGGAGAGTTGTCTGACATGATTGGCACTGCTCTACCACCTGTTTGACGTCGTGGGTGATAGAGGGCCACCAAACAGACTGACTGGCTCGGTCCCGGGTCTTGTTGAGACCCTGGTGGGTGGCGTGGCGCTAGTGGAGGGTTTCAGGGCGCATCTCAACTGGGATGTAGAGCTGTGGTCCACGGAGCATGATGGCGTCATGAACCATCAGTTCAGTGTGGTGCGCGAAGTAAGGCTGGATGCGGTCGTCCTCCACATTGTGTTTGGAGGTCGGCCAGCCCTCCCTTATTATGGATAACAGGGCCTGGTATACAGGGTCACATTGGCTGACGTCGATGACCTGTTGGAGGCTGGCGTCTCGGGACTCAACTGACAGGATCTCGCCGAATGCAGTGTTAACGATAAACTCACGGTCAGCGTCGTCTTCAGTGGAGAGCAGGAGGTCGTCGGGCTGGGGGGTATGGAGCGTGCGCGGGAGAAGGCGTCTGCGATCAGGTGTTTCGACCCCTTCTGGTGTCTCGCTATTAGGTTGTAGCGGGACAACAGGGTTTTGAGTTTGAGGAGTCGGTCGTTACTCACCTAGTCCAGGCGGCGTTCATTGAGGATGGGGATCAATGGGCTGCCATCCTTGACTATCTCGAAGTGACACAACCCATCGAGAAAGTAACGACACTTGTGGGCCCCCCAGGCCGCACCGAGGGCCTCCAATTCAGCCATCCCCGACCAGTTGGCCTCGTGTTTGGCGAGGGTCTGGGAACTGCACTGGACCATGAGCCAGTGGTTTGAACTTGAGTCCCACTGGCGGAGAAGAAACCCGAGGCCGTTAATACAGGATGCGTCTTTGAGTTCTGTCCGGCAGTCGGGGTGGAATCCAGAGAGGAAGTGGGGGCTGGACAGGGCTGCCCGGGTCAACTCGAACGCTGTCTGGTGTTGAGGTAGCCACAGCCATGCTGAGTGGCTGAAGTTGAGGCCTCGTAGTGTCTCCACCAGCTGGGTGATCTCAGCTGTGGAGTTACCCAGCTGTTGGGCGAGGCCGAGGAATGAGCGGAGTTCCTTCCAGCACGTGGGAGTCGGGAAGTGGCGAAGGTCTTCCGTAAATTCCGGGTCTGTCCTGTACCTGCCGTGTGAGATGATGTAGCCGCCGAACTTCCCTTCAGGAAGGCTGAATTGCACTTTCCTGGAGTTGATAGAAATGTCGGCGGCATCGCAGGCAGCGAGGACCCGGGCGACAGCCTCCGCATGTTCTTCTACGGAGTCCGCATAGATGAGGATGTTCTCAACTATTCGGCCGATGTTGGGGATGCCATGGAGTGCCTTGGCCATTCGGGCATTGAACACGTCCGAACTGCCGTACCACCCCATTGGCATTCGGCGGTATTCGTAGTGACCATGCAGGGTTGTGAATGTTGTCAGCTTCCGGCTGGCTATGTTGAGTGGAACCCCTTGAGTCCGTCAAGAACCATGAAACATGAAACCATGGAAGGGGGATGGCGCGATGTAGGCGGGCTGGACGGTATGGCGGTTCAGCTCCCGGAGGTTGACTGTATTCCGGACTGAGATTCCCTCCTTTTTCCGGGTTACTACCATGGGGCTGAGCCACTCACTCGGGTCGTTCTCATCGTCTGCCAGCTCCAGGATTCCCATGGCGATCTGCTCGTCCAGCTCCTTTTCAAAGGCGGCCTCGATGTTGGCAGGTATAATGCGGTTCGCGTTGCGGAAGGAGGGTTTCTCCCCAGGCACCATTTTAATTGTTATGTCACCACCCCGCATCACCCTGCAAATCCCTGAAAGAGGGTGAGGGAACCTGGCAACGAAGGACTCCCACAGCACCGGTGGCAGCCCAGCAATGGGAGGTCGTGGCTGGGTGGTGGGAGTTTGAGGTGGTGGCTGTGCCTGCAGGGTGTGGCTGGTGGCTGGAGCGCATTGTGGCAGGGTGGCTCTGCGAGTGGGTGGCTGGCCACCATGGAGAATCGGGCTCTGGAGGATACCTAAAAGGAAACAAGTTCTGTGCGATAGCAGTGGCTCGTGTAGGCCGTCCAGGACCCAGACTTCCATGGTGCAAGCTGTATGCAGCGAGTGGCACTGGATTGTCGCCTGGAATACTCCTTTGAATAACCACCCTGAATGACTGCGATTGGCTAATCGGGGTGGATGGATCGCCGAGTTGGTTAGGCGGAGGTTAGCGTTGGTCCCACCGAACGCCAAGAAGATCCAGAAGGGGGTGGCGGTTATGTTGGTGCTGGAGTCCGGGAGGAACTGGAGCTCCTTGAAACCAAACTTTGGGTTCCTGGTGACTTGGAGGCCCACGGTCACCGTTTTCAGAGCCTCCAGTTGCTCTAAGGCAGAAATGATGGGGGCGTTCTCCAGTTCAGTGCCCGCAAGGATCGACCACACCTTGGCAGTGCCAGAATAGGCCGCTGTTTGAGGGTGGGGGGGTGGTATGTCTGCAATGTGGGACTGGAGCTCGCGTTGGTGGGGGCACATCTTTTTGTAATGCCCCAACTTGTTGCAGTGGCGGCAGTGGGCATTGGTGCTGGGGAAGGATTCACCTGGTTTGTGGGGTGGGTAGCCACAGTTGGTGCAACGCGAGTCCGATGTGGGGTTCTGGTGGCGTCGGTTTCCTGGTGGGTGGTTGTGTGGTGGTACGTTAGCACGCGAGGCTGCGGGTGTCACTGGGGTTGTTGCAGCAGGGGCAGATATCGTTGCGGCATCATTGCGGGCAGTCCAGACGGACTGGGCGAGGTGTAGGGCGGCGGTGATGGAGCTGCCATTGGGGAGGAGGAGCAGTTGCTCTGTCACCTCCTTATTGCTGAAACCTGCAATGAATTGATCGAGGAGCCGTTCATTGAAGTGGGCGTCAGTGGAAGGGAGTGCCTTGAAGCCGCACTTGGCTGCTATTTCTCGCAGATTAACGAGGAACACTTCTGGGGTTTCCTCGGTGAGTCAGGCGCGCTGGGTCAGTTCTTGGTGGTGCACCCACTTGTTGGTTCCTCCTTTAATGTGGGTGTCTAGGGAGGCGATCACAGTAGTGGCGTTTTGGTTGTCTGCTGCTGACAAACCGAGACCCTTCATGATGTCGTTCATGCTGCGCGAAAATGCCATGGTTAGAGTGGCCCGCCATTGGCTATTCGTTACGCGCAATAGTTCTGCTGATACTGTGGGGTCCGGTTGGTTTATGGGGTCGGCAGTCCGCAGGTTTTCCATGCCGGGCGTGACCAGGAACGCGTCCCACCCATCTCTCCACAGGTCCCACGTTGACTGTTCGGAGTCGATGTCGAAGGCGGGTCGAACGCAGCTGAGGATAAATGAGTGGGGGTCTCGGTGGTCGTTAGCCATTCGCTAGAATGTTAGAAATGGATCCAATATAGGCTAATATAAATAATATTGAATAGTAATATTTACCAGCTTGACGTGTCAGTCAGTGCAGCAGTCAGATAGTACATTGTAGTGGGTAGGGAAGACCTACTGGTACAGAGGTAGTAGGTTCGTATCCTACACACTGCGCCAAGTGTAATCTGTATAATAATCATAAGTCAGTATGGTGTAATAAATCTAATCGGTAAGAGATATATATAAGGCCTTCACACACGTACAGTATATCAGGATTACATAACGTTGTTTCTCGGTATCACTTTACCGCATCGGATCCGAACCCTAGATATACAAATCCACGTATATCCTTCGCCACTGTACCACCATCTCTGGGTGCGACAGAGGGCTTGCGTAGGTGGAACTTTATTCCATTCACTAGAAGACCGGTATGAGATTCGGCGATATGTTTGTTGTCAATTAGGTGGTTCTTAGTAATATGATCATGGGTGGCGAAAATGACAATCTCCTTTATACATAGATTCCGTATTAGAGAGTTAATTGAAGAAACTAGACAGTTCTTCCATACTAATAGTCCAGATATTACTATTTGACAATTTCGCCACCTTCCCTCTTGCTATATGGATTGTCTCTCTTAATTTCATTGGGATTGATTCTTCCATGTTTGTATTAAAATCGTTAGTACCAGTTTGTATATAAATTTATTTAGTTGCCCTTCTTGGGAACTGGCACCAACTTATTTGATTTCATTTCTTGTGGGACTCTTGTTGTTCGGTACATGTCTACTATGATGGGATAGATGAGCTTTAAACACTCAGGTATTTTAAAGACCTCAGGTGGAACACCATCTACTCCACTGGCACGATTGGTCTTAATGCTCTTTGCAGCAGCCTTCACTTCTGCAAAGGAGATATCACCAATGGGAATATCTGGGAGTACAGACTCAGACACTTTTACTTCTATAAAGTTATCAGGCAAAACCCTGTCATTATTGAGGAGCTTTTCAAAGTGGGCCTTCCAACCATTGAGGCAATCGGCTGGTGATTCAGCCTTAACCTTGGTGGTTGGTTGGCTTTTTCGACCAGCAAGCAAGTTGATCGATCTCCATGCCTGGGATGATTACCTGCTGTCGTCAGCATCATTGATGGCATCAACCTGTTGGTTTATTAGCTCCTGTAAATTAACAGAGTACTGCCTGTTCAGGGACCTAGATGCAGCCTTAACTGCATTGTTGGCCGCTGTAGTCTGTTTGAGACGGGACTCTTTCTGCGCCTTGTAGAGGTCATTTCGGCACTTCTGAATTTTTTTTGTCAGTCCAGGGGGCCCCGGCCCGTTTCCTGTTTCGAGGGTATACAGGAACTGTTTCTGCAGCTACTAACTTAACTGCCTCTGTGAAGGCAGTATAGCCCTCACAGTGATCTGCCGCCTCAGAGGCAAGAACCTCATACCTGTTGCTCAACTGTAGTGTGAAGCAGGATCTCACACTTGGCTGTTGCAACAGAGAGGACCAGTCATGCCGCGGCAAGGCAGATTTTGTTGTTCTGCCAGCACGCAGACTAACTCTTACCTTGGCCACAATAAGGCGGTGATCACTGGAAAAGGGTCGTAGTCGAAATGCATTACAGTCTTGTATATAGCTCCTGTATTTCCTACAAAACAGCATATGGTCTATCTGGGACTTGTGACCACTGGGTCCACTATGAGTCCATAGCTTTCCAGTTCGCTTCTTGAACTGGGTTCCAGCCGAAAACAATCCATTTCCAGAGATAAAATCCTGAAGATGAACGGAATTTCGGTTATCACTATTGCTATAGACCCAGGGCGATGTAGGTGATTGATGCAGTCTTGCATTAAAGTCTCCCAGGAATGATAAGAATGCATGCTGATCCATTCCATCAGTAGCTGCTAGAAATTCTGGTAGAAATTTTCCACCTCCTCTACAGGGGCAACACTAGTTGGAGAGTAGCACACAATCAGAAGCACCTTAGGAAACTTCTTAGCCAGTCTTCCAGAACATGAGAAGTAGCAACGAATGATGCGGTTAGAGATTTGGTCTATTTTGTCCAATGCAGCATGTGCAGTTGGATTCATCAATAGACCATTTCCACCATTGCCACTATCATCTGCTGAAGCGAGGGCGAGTCGCCAACCGCCCCCCATGTTCTTAATCAGAACCTCATCAGTCTGTCCAGTCTGCATTCGGTGCTCTTGAACACCCACTGCACTAAGAGAAAGATTATCTGCCAAGGCAGTCAGCTCACCTTGTCGCATTGGGGACCCGAGTGTTAGGGTGTTTACTGAGGCTAGTCTAGTGACTTGCCTCAGATTCACCAATGGCTTTGTTGGTCGGTGTGGAACATGAGAGTAGCCTCCAACTCCAGAATCCCTCTCCCCCTCACAATCTGGCCTCCCTGGTGTCCCAGGGTTTGGGCCAGAAAGGTCATCAGGAAAGGGACTCAAAGAATTGTTTGCCGCTCTCTCTCCAGTAGGCGGTGAGACAGGCAGCCGGTCAGGAGATAACTGACGCCTGTGAGGCCGATTGTGTCCAGTCATTCCACTGGCCTCTAGTGGCTGGACCTCCGCATTACTAATGTAATCCATAGTGGGGGTTGGGGGGTGCTTTTATGCCGAGTCAGCTCTCGGGGCAAATACCACACCCTGGTTTGCCATTCCACAGGGTGGGTGACGCAGTGGAGTCAGATATGGGGTCCATCACCCATATCTACTCGGACGCACATGACCCACCATTGGCTGTACAGCTCATCTGCTGGGTCATGCCCTGTACCCCTGCTGCCAGGTTCAGGTCGCAGTGAAGTGCACTCAGAGTGGACATGAGAACACTCTACTCCTGACCAGCCATTAGTAGATCACCATCTGCCTGGCCAGGCCATATACCCCTGCAGCCAAGTATATGGGTCCTTAATCCAGGACCAAGGGCGTCCTTATCCCAGAACGAAGGGGGTCCTAGTTACAGGACCAGATTTGCCCTAGTAAGAGGGTCTATGCAGCTACAGGTGGCACCTCCTTTATGCTGCATGGAGGTGGCTAAGAAGTTTCCTAAGGTGGTTCTGATTGTGTGCTACTCTCCAACTAGTGTTGCCCCTGTAGAGGAGGTTGTAAAAGCTTTTGCGGAATTGGCCGGTTATTTTCCCCGTAAAGAGCTCTGTGGTTGGTTTGACAGGCATAAAAGGCCGTATCCTTACTGTACTGTTGTTTTAGTGGACATACAAAGCCATTTCTTCTGTATGTGTACTTTAGCGGACATAATTAGCAATTCTATGACGCAATGCGCTAGATCCTCTTGAAACAGTGTAGTTACTATGACGACAGCTAACAGCTGAGCTGTACACGTGTAGCTTTTTCCTTGTTCTCTGGTGTTTCTTTGTTCGGTCAACCAATCAGAGCGATTCTCCTGCTTTTTGTACAGAAACCTCCAGGAAATCGCGCAATGCATTATGGGTCAATGTTTACATTTTGTCCTGAGCCCAGAAGACTGGCTTTTGGAATCTCTGTGTTTTCAGTCTTTAGCCCAACATTAGTAGGCTTAATTATAGAACGTATATCTGTTATCATATCAATTCATAACATAAATAACCATTCATACCTTAACATTTGTACTGCTATTTACTGTCGGTTATTCATTATATCTGTTGATGGAATATTATTATATCTGGAATACCGATAAATAATTACAAACCCTCAATCTTCTTGATATACTGAAGGTAAGAGAAACCGGTTACATATAACGATTGCGACTTACATTAAAGTGGTTTTGAAGTGAATCTAATGCTATTTCATAGGCACTACATGTATTGGTTGTTGTTCTCTTTATATGTGACTAAAATTAGTGAAGGTTGGCAGATCGGTGTGCATCATTGTGCAGTATTGTGTATGATTGTGACTGATAACAAAGCATCTCCTAAAGAATGCGCCATATATGTGAATCTATAGCCATCCCGTTGTGTCTAGTTTAAGTCATAAATCTGTTTACATATTTAGAGCGCCACGTCCTAAAGGAACTGTTAATATTTCCCGAAAGTGAATAATATTTGTCAGAGATTATATATTACGATCAGTCGAATAATATAGTAGGCCTACACCGCAATACGGTTAGGCTTCCGAATCCAGTCTCCCGGGTATATCCAGCGGGTGAATGGTCGCGCATAGACTGGCTTCGGCTAATGTAGTGTATCAAATACTCGTCATAGGCTAAAGAAGATTCATTATCTAGAAGACATCCCAATTTGGCAGGTTAAACTGCTAAAGGTCTAAAAGCGCGAACAATAACAGATATAGCTTCTGTATTGCGGTAGGCAATAAAGCTGAAGTACCGGCAACCGGTACCCAGTAGGCCTGACTACCTAACCACCCGGACCGGTACTTACAGCAGTACAGGTACAGCAGTATTATTTCGATTGTGATATATTGTATATTGTAGGCTGTTAGGGGATTAGGGATTGATCACCCCTTATTCCTTTGTATGGTTTACTTATTTCTGTCAGTTTTATTTATTTGTAGGCCAATATTGAGCAGAAGGCGTGTAAGCCTGCTCAGATTGTACAGATAATTTGTAGGCTGGACTGTTGTCTGACTGTTGTTAAGTCTGAAGGGACTGTAGTGATAATGAGTTGTCTATAAGCCAGTCCGAAATTTTTTCCAGTTCAGTGTTTGTGTTGTTAATCAATAATTTTAAGTCTGAATTGAAGCCCAGTAACGTCGTATCGTTGGCAAATAAAGTTGTCAAAAATTTGGATGCGTCCGGTATGTCGTTCACATATAAAAGAAACAGCAATGGTGAAAGGACTGAACCCTGGGGCGTTCCGCAGGTTACCGGAAGAGTGGGTGAGATTACGCCATTTAAGGATACTGATTGTGTACGGTCTGTTAGAAAACTCCTAAGTAAAGTCTGGGGGGTGCCTCGAATTCCGTAAGATTCTAATTTTTTAAATAAGGTAGAGTGGTTCAGCGTATCAAACACTTTTTTTAAATCTAGATAAATTGCGCAGATAGATTCTTTTGAGTCAAGGTGAAATCTAATTTTTTCTGTAACCGTTAGAATAGCCGAAGCCGTAGAAATCCTCTTTCGAAAACCGAATTGTGATGCAGTCAAAATACAGAAACGATCTAAATAAGATTGAAGCTGTGAGTATATAACCTGTTCTAGAATTTTTGTAAAAACTGGCAATAATGATATTGGCCTATAGTTATTAGAATCTAGTGGATCACCCCCCTTAAAACATGGGATTATTTTAGATTGTTTAAGAGAAACTGGATAATGACCTATTGTGATACATAGGTTAAATAAATATGCTAGATGAGGTGCAATGTGTTCAGCAGCAATTTTTAATAATTTACTGGGAAAGTTGTCATTAGTAGCGCTGTTTTCATTTATTTGTAAAAGTAGGTAGTGAATTTCAGCTACAGAAGTTTCAATAAGAGTAAATGAATTCGAGTGTCGATGGTTAATGTGGCGGGTAGGGCATCGGTTAGATCGGGGTATTGTACTGGCAAGTTTTGGTCCAATAGTTGAAAAATGTTCGTTGAAAATAGATGCTATTTTATGGCGATCAGACGTTATTTTTGCCCCTACTTCTGTTCTGAAAGCAATTTTGGTAGGGCTTAGGGATTTCTTATTTTTGTGTAATACAAGTATGTGTATGTGTATGTGTATTAAGTAACTTAGGTAAATTAGAATTATTTGTTTTAGTGTCCAAAAAGTAGCACTCCACTGAGAGCGTACAGCTTCTGTGTAGTGACTCCCCCCAGAAATAATAACATTTATTTCAAATATTGACAAAAACCCATTTTAACGGGTATATATATTATAAATCAACTCAAACGATTTATAAATAGTAGGCCTGCCATACAACAATTAGGTCTTAATATCAGTTGGACTACTGCTTAAATAACGGTAATAAAGTAAGTTAAAGTAACGAAGTAACCCCTAAAATTCAGAAATTCAATTATTCCAAAATAATTGACATACCGGTATTTACCATAGGCTTATTATATATTTATAAATTTAGGCTGAAATTATACCGGTATTCTGTAATTAATTCTAGTTCATAATTATACTTATATATACTATAAGTGTAAGCTGTATACCGGTATTCACGATAGGCCTATTATATATTTATATATATTTGTGCTGAAAATACATACCGGTATTCTGTGACAAACCTAGTCTGTAATAATACTTATATATACTATAAGCATACCGGTATTCTAATATATTATATATATATCAAGTTACATTCAGTGACGATATCGGTAATTAATTACTAGGCTATCAGTTGATACTGAATTACTAGATTTGCTTTAACTGTAACATAGCAGTAGGCATTCAACTGTACAAACAAACATGTCTGACAGCAAGCAAAACCTGTCAGACAGTCTCCTAGATACAACCATCTGTGACCCAGATAGGAGTGTGGAACGTGTGAGACCGAAGTTCAACTCACCTCCTACTGTAAGAAAGATCATTCCCCCAGTAGTAATATCAGACCCTAGGCTGGTCCAACACCGTAGGTCTATCATAGGCACTCGAGCTCAGGTCAAGCGGGACCAAGAAGCAGCGGAACAGCAACAACCCGCGAGCCGAGAACTTATTTCTCAGCGGCCCGACAGCTCCAGTAGTGCGGATACTGTAGAGCTGACACCCAAGCACGGAGCAAAGATGACAGATGCGGTTTATTCGGATCCCCTTCTCATCCTTCCTGCAGCCGTACTCACTAGGTTATTGATTGCTGTGGAGGAACACCAGATCGATTGGGCGAGAAATAAGCGATCGACTAAGGATAGTTATGCGGGATACACAAGGGAAGAACTGAAGTCTATTGTTGAGTCGCAATGGAACTTCCCCGGACCCGGACTCCCATTTGACTTATCGGAAGCTGCCTGGGAAGACATACACAGGATGGGAGTAACCAAGGAAACCATCGATCCAGCTGTGTGGAAGAGGTCCGCAGCCGGATACGTACAGGGATTCTTCAGCTCCATGGAGCGATTAGAAGAACAATTGTTTAGACAACCACAAGGACCTCAAGAGCAGGGAGAGCTGCTTTATCAAGTTCGAGAAAGAATTCTAAGAATCAGACTAATCCTATCGGCCTTTGAGGAGGCTTCGAAAAGAAAACAAGACACGTCGTTGCAAGTTGCCGTAAAGACTTGGTTACAGCGGGTGAGTCTCCAAGTTCAAAGAACTGCCCCATGGAAATCTCAGTTAGCTGAGCGCTCAACCCATGGAGAATCCACAGACGCTACATTTTCCCAAGTGGAAAGTGAAGCGACGGTAGAGAAACCGCATAAGAGGGATGCTATTGACATCTATCTGTCGGACTATCAACGTTTTGTAGGAGATGAAGAGTTGAGGAGAAGGCTAGATGGACTTAGCCCTAACAGTGAAGGAGCCAAGTTTGTGTTGGACGCAATCGATGCGGATATGAGAGCTGCGAACCAAGCTAAATTTGATGAACGCCTCCGCATCACTAGAGTCCAAGAAGAACAAGTAAAGGAAAAACGTATAGAAGACAGAAAGATAGCAGCAGCGGCAGCAGCAGAGGCAGAAGCAGAAAGAAAAGCGGTAGAAGTGGATAGAAAAGCGGCAGAGGCAGCGGCAGAGGCAAAAGCGGCAGCGGCAGAGGCAAAAGCGGCAGCTGCAGCAGTAGAAGCGGAAAGAAAGGTGGCAGCGGCAGAGGCAAAAGCGGCAGCGGCGGAATCAGAAAGAAAAGCGGCAGAAGTCGAAAGAAAGCGAGCAGTGGCAGAAGCAGAACGAAGAGCATCTGAAGAGACCACCCAACTAGAGTTGGAAAATATTCAAGAGAATCAAGACTGCATAAATAAACAGTTAACAGCTAGTAATATGCAGATGATGAATCGATCTACTCCCAAAAGACAGGGATATACATCATCTTAGGAAGGCGATACCACCGATACTGAAGGTGGAGGAAATAGATCTCGTCTCAGCAGACGTAGAAGAATGTCCCACCGTCAGAAATTGCCTGATTTGCCCCCAGCTGTTAGAAGGCAACTAACTAACACAGGCTTAGGTAGTACAGAATCCACAGACCAAATAATTAAAATAGAAAGACTCCCTACTATAGTAGATGAGCCTGAAATAATTAGGCTTTGACGGCTCCGCCCTCTATATGGGCCAATCCCTTAATTCCGAATTGTTACCCGGACCCAACTTACTCCAATCCTTGTTGGGAATACTCTTAAGATTAAGACAATATTCAATTGCTTTCGCCTCAGATATAGAAGGCATGTTCTTACAAGTCAAGGCGCTGGATAGGGATCGAGATAGCCTACGATTTCTGTGGTGGCCTGAAGGAGACCTCAACCAGAAACCGGTGGAGTACTGGATGACCATCCAGGCTTTTGGGATAATCTCAAGCCCTTCAAACGCCTGTTCAGTGGTGCGCACCACTGCGGATGACAACCGAGAAGCCTTCTCCAAAGAGGTGATTGACAACATCAAATGGGATATATACATGGACGACAATCTAAAGTCCCTTCCATCAGTCGAAGAAGCCATTGATGTCGCTAAAGGAATGGTAGAGTGCTTAAAAAGAGGTGGATTTCGATTAACTAAATTCACCAGCAACTCCCGTGAGTTTCTGGAGTCGATCCCGGTAGAAGATCGAGGAGCGAAAGACCTAGATCTAATCAAAGATGATCTTCCAGAAACCAAGACACTTGGTTTGAAATGGGACACAGAGAGAGATATCCTGTTTTTCCAGCTAAAACAGCGAGATAATCCAGTTCGGACTAAACGGATTTGTTTAAGTATCCTGAGCACTTATTTCGATCCTTTGGGATTTATTAGCCCAGTTATATTGATTGCTCGGAGTTTAGTACAACAAATGTGGCTTGAAAACCACTCATGGGACGATCCACTTAAGGGAGAATTATTAAAGAAGTGGATGAAATGGGAAGATTCTCTACCAGCCATCGAGAACTTTATAATTTCCCGTTCATACTTTGGTCATGTTCTCCCTACGTATTCCTACCAACTCCATGTGTTTGGAGACGTCAGCGATATGGGAATAGGTATAGTAGCCTACCTAAGAGTAGAAACTCCGGATGGAATCAAAGTCGCCTTGGTTACCTCTAAGGCATTGATAAACAACAAGTTGAAAGTTCCTCGAGCGGAGTTAAAAGCGGCTCTATACGCTACAGCCATCGGCCGGAATGTAACAGAACAGATCGACTATCCACTGGAGAAAACTGTCTATTGGACCGATGCTTTACTCGTGTTGGAGTATATAACCAATGAAGTCTGTCAGTTCAGCGTCTTCGTTACCAAAAGAGTAGCCATTATATTTAGTCGCACGACGATGGATCAATGGAGACCTTGCCCCGGAATGATTAATCCAGCAGACATCGCCTCCAGGGGAGCAACTCCACAAGAACTGGTAGATACTCCAGACTGGTTGGGTGGACCCGACTTCCTCTACAAAGAAGAAGAAGAATGGCCTCCTCATCTTACTACAGCAGAGATTAGACAGGCCAAGGGAGCGGAGAAAGTCAAACCTAAAACTCGGGCGAGTAAATCGAAGTTATTTAAACCTATGGTAGATCTGTCTGTACTACATACTGTACTACTTCCGGAGACGACGCTTTGGATCAGTAACCCACAGCCACAAATAAGTCTGTAGTGGAAATCCGTGAGAAGGATTGGAAATCTGGAATACCAGACGTCTCGCAAGGACTCTCACTTCTCCTGCAGAGAGCGATACATCACTACAGTTCCTGGAATCGGCTCTGTAAGGCCGTCACATATTTAAAACGATGTTTTCATCATCACTACTCCGGGACGAAGACCAATAGTGATACCGCTCCACTAACATCGGTGCAGGTCCATGTTGTTAAAGATCTTCCCAAATATAAGATATCCGACAGGTTTCTGAAGGAGAAGATCAGTTATCAGGAGCATGAAGAAACCAACAAACAGATGCTGAGACTCCTGCAATGCTATGAGGATTCCGATAAGTATTTCCTGTTGTTGAGAAATCCACAGATGCGCTTAAGGGATCGTTTCTCTAGCGCAATGATAGATGGGTTGATACGTGTTGGAGGAAGATTAACGAATGCTCCATTATCCTTTGACACTAAGTTTCCCATACTCATTAGAAATCTTGAGATACAAGTCAAGATGATTGTAGATGTTCACAGCAAACTTTATCATGCTGGTAGAGAACGAGTTCTTAGCGAAATTCGAACTCGCTATTATTTTTATAAACCCCGTAGAGCTCTGAACCAAGTTCTTAGGAACTGTATACCCTGTAGGAAAGCATTCAGTAGGCCTTTAACACAGCGAGAGGCAGAATTACCTAGGGAACGAGTAAGCTTCTATGAACCACCCTTTACTAATACCGGTGTAGATTTATTTGGCCCTATTGAAGTATATCGTGCTAGGACTATAGTCAAGAGATGGTGTGTCATCTTTGTTTGTATGACTTGTAGAGCTATCCATCTCGATATGGTGAACGATTTGTCTACCAACAGCTTCCTATTGAGCTTACGACGACAGGTCGCTCGCTTTGGCACTAGTAACACGATGAGATCTGATAAGGGAACAAACTTCATTGGTGCCAACAATGAAATCAAAGCTTACGTCAAAGATTGGAACCAAAGACAGGTGGACGATCAGCTAAGGGTAACAGCGTCTAGCTGGACCTTCAACGCCGCCGACGCCCCTTGGTGGGGAGGAAGTTGGGAGAGATTAATCAGAAGTGTGAAGACCGCATTTCACTTTATAGTGCCGTGCCGCGCGTATCTCACCGACGAACTTTTGCGGACGTTAATGGAGGAAATCGCCACCTATCTCAACGAGAGACCGCTTATGCCAGTCTCATCGAGTCCCGATTCCCTGGAAGCGCTAACACCCGCGCACTTCCTACTGAAGAAACCTGTAGCCATGCTCCCACAATCGGAAATCACAGACGGAGACGAATACTGCCGGCAAACTTGGCAACTCATGCAGTTGTTATCCCGTCGTTTCGCTGACCATTTCGAAAAACACTATCTGCCCACGCTACAACTTCGAACGAAGTGGTTTGCGCAGCAAGAAAACGTCAGCGCTGGAGACATGGTCCTTATTGTGGATTCAGATCTTCCACGTAAGCGGTGGCAAACAGGTCGTATCATCGAGACTCACATCTCGGATGACGGTTTGGTGCGATCGGTAGAACTCGTCGTCATGCGACGTAACTTCAAGAAACCGGGAATTGTCTTCGAGACACAGCAGCTCAATCGCCCAGTTGGTCGTTTATATTTACTGGAAAGAGACAGAGAACTCTCCGGAAACTATGGAAGACAAGATACTCTTCCCACGACCACCTCCCTAATCCAACAAACATCTAGGGACTCCCCAGCTTAGTAGCGTATGGAGTGGGTGTGTGACCATATTATTTTATATTCTTATCATTTTATATTTATGTATGTATTATTATGTAATTTTATTATAATCGTTTTCTTTAATTTTATTTAGTAGAATGTTATTTTAGCGATTATTTAGTAGATTAGTGCAATATATATTCGCGTTTATTACTTAATTACTTATATATTATATATTTAGTGCGACGGCGAGAAATAATTCTTTTTCTCCTCCCTTACTGTCCGTATTACATTACAAATACGTAATTACAGTAAGATGAAATGTCCGTACTTATCAAAGTACAATAAAGCTCCTACTATATTCAAGTATTATTGGTAAGTAGAGTATTAGGAATGCAAAATTCAGATCCTCGTGTCTCGGCTAAACCAAGCTCTGGGTAGACCTTGGAAACGACTTGCCTCTTCTCACTGACATTGCTTCGTGCGATATTGCTCTCATACCGTATATTAAATAATACATATAGTAGCGTGATGTCCCTTTAACAGTAGCGTATAACGCAAAATAAATCTGTTAAACCCTTTGACCATCTACAATTCTAGTCGATTAAGATATCGCGGCACCCACCGATATACTTGAAAGACAAAATTCTAGAATCAGTGGTTAACGTCCCCAGACAAGTTCTGGAATAAACTGGTGCCCATCCTAAATATTAATTATTAATATTTACAAATTCTGTCAAATTTTAGATCCTTTAAAATTCTAGTCTATTAAGATATCGTAGCACTTACCGATATTCTTAAAAAGACCAATTTCCTAGAATCAAGGATCCTAGTCCCCAGACATGTTCTGGAATAAAATTGTGTTTATTTAATATTAAATAATAAAATTTATGGGAATAAATTTAAATTCATCTTTTAATGAATTTGATAAATTGTCATTTTTATACAATTTATAACATTCCCAAAATTCCATAAATTAATAGATCATGGGAGTGGAGATTCACTCTATTAAGTGTATTAGTGTGCGAGAATCTCCAATATATAGTCAATAGCCGATAAAATTCATAAAATCATGTATAGAGAGGATATTGACCATTAAAGAATTACTATTAAATAGCATCCCAGATCTGTATGCATGAGAATTACCCTAATTCTACCGCTAGCTTTCCATAATGTCACCATGGCAACAACCACACTAGAATTAGAAGTGAGTAAAAAGAACAATAAAGCTTGTCCATTGAATAGCATAAGGAATAAATAGCATACTGCTAGTATCCCAGGATACCCAATAATAACGTGGCATTCTGGAAGGCACTGACTAACGGACAAATGGCCCGAATGTGTGCGATTTGTGACAGTTGTGTGGAGTTTGTGTGTTTGTAGGTGAATATTACTACTAAAGTGTGTTTACAGTAGCGAGTCGCAATTGTGAAAGTAGCCCTAACTCTCCAGTAAGAACCTGAAGTAAATCTAAGCCTTTGGGACGGACGGTGGAGTGACTCGCGCTGGTTGTTGTGGTCGTTGTGCAGCTACGACGTTGGCGATAGGCACATCGGCGAAAGTACACCAGCGCTGAGGATTTTGCGCTGTCCGGGGGCCGAGAGGGGTAGGCAGCGACGACAGCTAGCCTAAATATAAACTCATTATAATATTGATAAACTCATATAGCAGATATGACTGAGTTGATAGAAGATGATCTTGGTATCAGGGAGCGATATATTCTACCTTTACGAGCGTTTGTTGATGGCTTGATACGCGGCTACGCTGGTCCAACTACTCCGGAGGACGATGGTCGTTATATCGAACCGCCGATGTCCCAGGAGCAACTTACGCGTGAATTGGACTATCGAAAATTCACTGCTCGCTATACGCATTGTAATGGTACATATATGGACTTCTTAACTACTGGCCATCCTATCGATTTACACGATACGGACGATATCGACACCGAAAGGGAAATGGTCCTATTTAAATATCATACCCAGCGGAGTCGGAACGATAAATTGAGAATCGAATGCGAAAATTCTATTCGAAATCGACTCGAAAGAGAAGACGTTAAAGAACCGGATAAACGCGGTAACTCCAACGTATATTTGGAATTCTTGAGAGAAACATTGTAAAACCGAATAAATATCACAGTTTAGTTATATCATATACAATATCATAGTTTCCCCTACAAGACGTGCGTCTTTGGTATTATTGCAATGAATGCCCAAGACCCAACCAACAAACGGAAAGACATAAACATCCGTAGAGACGTTGCTTTAAACACGGTTTTACTCGCTATATTTACGGGAGTTTCGAGCGAAACTTGTTTGATGTATCACCTACGCTCGCTCGATTCAAACAATCCTTAAATAAACCTATGATCAGAGTTCCGGAATACTCGGTCAGACCTCCTCATTCCCTAGTTAGACCTCAGACTCTTGATCCTAATAGTATCACGGATCCTCCTGAACTGTCCTCACTGTTCAAAGATCTAGTGTTACCCGAACAGTTAGTCGGTGTCACTCCGGTTGTGGGCTCCCTAAATATTCGCCCGTCTTACCTAGTCGGATTGGGACGCGGACATCTAATATCGTCACTCAACCGTATCATCGTCCCTGTTTAACCCGATACAACCTGTCACCGAGGCGGAGGAGAGAGTTGTACGAAATGCGTTGGACACTATTCTTCAAAAGAGCGGAAAATGAACCTACAATTGTTTATAGAGACGTAAATTGCAGCAGCAAGTCCAAGCGGTAAACGAATTAACTTTATCTCAGTTTCGATCAGGAAATTCAGAATCTCTAAGAAAATATCGAACTTGGACGACCCTATTCTCTGCAAGAGTTTTGGACGAACGCATCCAACGATAAGCGGAGGAAAATCAGCTCGAGGAGAAGCATATCGAAATAGACGAGACATCGACCGTAACCCTAAACCTTCAGATGAAATTGTATTGCACCCTTTACCCAAGGGTTATAGCCCTCCTAGTAAAGTGGCTCGCCCCAAAGAGAAAAGGACTCTTGCTAGCCTCAAAAAACTGCGTAAACGCCGTCCGCGCAAGAAAAACTAACTGTTTAGAGTATTTTTACATTTTAGAAACTGTGATTTTTTATATTTTATAGACTAAAATCCCATTTTCTGGGAGCGGTGTAAAAGCTTTTGCGGAATTGGCCGGTTATTTTCCCCGTAAAGTGCTCTGTGGTTGGTTTGACAGGCATAAAAGGCCGTATCCTTACTGTACTGGTGTTTTAGTGGACATACAAAGCCATTTCTTCTGTATGTGTACTTTAGCGGACATAATTAGCAATTCTATGACGCAATGCGCTAGATCCTCTTGAAACAGTGTAGTTACTATGACGACAGCTAACAGCTGAGCTGTACACGTGTAGCTTTTTCCTTGTTCTCTGGTGTTTCTTTGTTCAGTCAACCAATCAGAGCGATTCTCCTGCTTTTTGTACAGAAACCTCCGGGAAATCGCGCAATGCATTATGGGTCAATGTTTACATTTTGTCCTGAGCCCAGAAGACCGGCTTTTGGAATCTCTGTGTTTTCAGTCTTTAGCCCAACATTAGTAGGCTTAATTATATAACGTATATCTGTTATCATATCAATTCATAACATACATAACCATTCATACCTTAACATTTGTACTGCTATTTACTGTCGGTTATTCATTATATCTGTTGATGGAATATTATTATATTTGGAATACCGATAAATAATTACAAACCCTCAATCTTCTTGATATACTGAAGGTAAGAGAGACCGGTTACATATAACGATTGCGACTTACATTAAAGTGGTTTTGAAGTGAATCTAATGCTATTTCATAGGCACTACATGTATTGGTTGTTGTTCTCTTTATATGTGACTAAAATTAGTGAAGGTCGGCAGATCGGTGTGCAGCATTGTGCAGTATTGTGTATGATTGTGACTGATAACAAAGCATCCCCTAAAGAATGCGCCATATACGTGAATCTATAGCCATCCCGTTGTGTCTAGTTTAAGTCATAACTCTGTTTACATATTTAGAGCGCCACGTCCTAAAGGAACTGTTAATATTTCCCGAAAGTGAATAATATTTGTCAGAGATTATATATTACGATCAGTCGAATAATACAGTAGGCCTACACCGCAATACGGTTAGGCTTCCGAATCCAGTCTCCCGGGTATATCCAGCGGGTGAATGGTCGCGCATAGACTGGCTTCGGCTAATGTAGTGTATCAAATACTCGTCATAGGCTAAAGACGATTCATTATCTAGAAGACATCCCAATTTGGCAGGTTAAACTGCTAAAGGTCTAAAAGCGCGAACAGAGGTGGAAAATTTCTACCACAATCTACAAGCAGCTACTGATGGAGTGGATCAGCATGCATTCTTAACATTCCTGGGAGACTTTAATGCAAGTCTGCATCAATCACCAACATCGCCCTGGGTCTATAGCAATAATGTCAACCGAAATTCCGTCCATCTGAAGAATTTTATCTCTGGAAATGGGTTGTTTTTGGCTGGAACCCAGTTCAAGAAGCGAACTGGAAAGCAATTGACTCATAGTGGACCCAGTGGTCACAAGTCCCTGATAGACCATATTCTGTTTCGTAGGAAGTACAGGAGCTCTATGCAAGACTGTAATGCATTTACACTTCGACCCTTCTCCAGTGATCACCGCCTTATTGTGGCCAAGGTAAGCCTTAATCTGCGTGCTAGCAGAACAACGAAATCTGCCTTGCCGCGGCACGACTGGTTCTCTCTGTTGCAACAGCCAAGTGTGAGATCCAGCTTCACACTACAGCTGAGCAACAGGTATGAGGTTCTTGCCTCTGAGGCGGCAGATCACTGTGAGGGCTATACTGCCTTCACAGAAGCAGTTAAGTTAGCAGCTGCAGAAACAGTTCCTGTATACCCTCGAAACAGGAAAAGGGCCCCCTGGACTGACAACAAAATCCAGAAGTGCCGAAATGACCTATATAAGGCGCAGAAAGAGTCCCGACTCAAACAGACTACAGCGGCCAAGAATGCAGTTAAGGCTGCATCTAGGTCCCTGAACAGGCAGTACTCTGTTAATCTACATGAGCTAATAAATCAACAGGTTGATGCCATCAATGATGCTGACAACAGCAGGCAATCATCCCAGGCATGGAAATCGATCAGCTTGCTTACTGGGCGGAAAAGCCAACCAACCACCAAGGTTAAGGCTGAATCACCAGCCGATCGCCTCAATGGTTGGAAGGCCCACTTTGAACAGCTCCTCAAAAATGACAGGGTATTGCCTGATAACTTTATAGAAGTAAAAGTGTCTGAGTCTGTACTCCCAGATATTCCCATTGGCGAAATCTCCTTTGCAGAAGTGAAGGCTGCTGCAAAGAGCATTAAGACCAATCGTGCCAGTGGAGTAGATGGTGTTCCCCCTGAGGTCTTTAAAATACCTGAGTATTTAAAGCTCATCTATCCCATCATAGTAGACATGTACCGTACAACAAGAGTCCCACAAGAAATGAAAACAAATAAGTTGGTGCCAGTTCCCAAGAAGGGCAACCTAACACTCTATGGTTCTTTTCGGGGAATCTCATTGATCTCGATTGCTGCAAAGCTATATAATAGAATTCTATTAAATCGCATCAGGGATCCCATTGAGAGACTGCTCCGTGGAAATCAGAATGGGTTCCGTAAAGGTCGTGGGACCATGGAGCCCATTTTGGCACTTAGAAGGATAATTGAAGAGTTATCAAAAAAGAAAGACAGGCATCTGGCTGTTATCTTTGTTGACTTCTTCAAGGCCTTTGATTCAGTCTCCCGCTCACGTATGTTCAGCATACTTTCATTATATGGGATTCCTGATGAAATTATTGCAGCAATCAGATCAGTATACGATGGTTCGACAACATTTGTGTCTACTGTTGATGGTGACACAGAACCATTTGAAGTCTTATGGGGCGTCCTCCAGGGAGACACACTTGCACCATTCTTGTTCTTAATTGTGGTTGACTATGTTCTACGCATGTCCTTAGATCATCATAATGATGATGGGGTGATGATAACTGCACCTACTGGCTCCAGAAGTCGAGGAAATCCTGCCAAGTACCTAACTGATCTAGACTTTGCTGATGACTTATGAGTACTCTCAGAATCACTAGAGGGAGCCCAACGGCTCCGCAGCTCATTAGAACATGCTGCTTCTAGTGTTTGTCTTTTTATTAACTCCAGAAAGACCAAAGTTTTGACAGTTAACTTTGAAAGTTCTCAGCAAGTCTCTGATCGGATGAGCATAAGCTCAAAGGATGGTATGCTTGAGCATGTGGACGACTTCTGTTACCTGGGATCATGGATCCGGAAGTCAGGTGAGGACTTTCGAATACGTAAGGGAAAGGCATGGGCAGCCTTGAATAGGCTTTCCAGGATTTGGAAGTCACCGAGAATTAATCGGAAACTTAAGGTCCGATTATTTAGAGCAGCAGTAGTTCCAGTACTCCTCTATGGGAGTTCGTGCTGGGCTCTAACTGCTGAGGACACCAAATCTCTGGATAGCACATTCACAAGAATGCTACGCCGGGTTCATTGTGTCAAGTACAATGCACACATCTCCAACCAGACACTATATAACATTGGAGGTGTCTCATTGGTTCCCCCAAGCTTGACACTAGAACAAAATCGCCTCCGCTTTGCAGGACATTGCTTTCGCCGTGAGGACCACCCAGTGCATAATCTTGTACTTTGGCAGCCTCATGGAGTGAATAAGCATGGTGGACAGCCCATAACTTTCTTGAGACGCATCTTAAAGGACACTGGCCTTGAAGATGCGGATGATCTAGCAAATGTCATGGGTGATAGGGAGTTGTGGCGGCGCAATTTTGTCGACAAGCCGGCACAGCATTCTTAAAAATGCAGCTGCAATGCAGCATGCCGATACTAGTAGTAGTATGGAGGTGGCAAGTTGTCTTGATCAATAACCTAGAATACCTGACCTGACCTGGCGAGATTCAATATTCTCTCGACCCTCGCTATTAACCTCGCTGAAAAAAGAAAAAAAGGAAAGTAATACGCATAAGGAAGGAAGGAGCCTGCGCGGACGCATTAATTAGCCCCACTAACATAAATTTAGCACCCGAGTTCCCTCGATTTGAGGAAATCGCAGAGGTCAATCCAGGCGTTGTGCAATGCGAGGATCTTACCCTGGGGGAACCACATTCATGAGCGAGGTTAACCCCTGTGCCAGGTTAGTATGACCGGCAAGGTAAGACGTGATTTAAAAAAGTTAAATATTGAAGAATATTGGCGTTACGCAAATTATAATCGCTTATTAAAGGAATGTTTATAAACGTAATATATTAAATGTTACGTTATATTATCAAACGTGTTTATTATATTTATCATCTTCTTAAGATAGTAAATTACATGTAAGCATAAAGTATTCTATTATAAAATATTATAATTGTGTTGGGGAAGTTTAGAGATCCTTGAGGCCCCATAATTTTTCAGTTGAAATATTGTATTCGTTTAGAATAGCATGATTCCCCGTACTTATTAATTAAAATTAAAATATTAATTAATTAATTAAAATATTAATTTAACCCTCATGCGAATTTAGTTCCAATGGAAACGAATTTAGTTCTAATTTTGGCGAATTTAGTTCCAATTTAGGCGAACTTAGTCCCAATAACTAGAGAAAAACTAAAACGAATTTAGTTCCAATGTATGCGAACTTAGTTCCAATGGATGCGAACTTAGTTCCAATGCAAGCGAATTTAGTTCCAATGGAAGCGAATTTAGTTCCAATGTTTCATGTGTGGGGCGAGCCACGTAGTTGGCGAAGAATCTGTTTAAGGTCACTATTAGGTGGATGGATAAATAATAATTGTAAATAACTAACCCAAAACGCCCAACCTCTTAACCAAAACAATCTTATCCCAAACAACGCCCAACCTCTTAACCCAAACAATTCAGTTAAATTCATTTATATTTAATCATTTAAAATGATATTCATTGTAAACAACCACGCCAAAGCTCTTAACCCAAACAACGCCCATCCACCTAAACCGAAACAACTGGTAAATATTGTAATTGGTTATAAAATGGCACAATTTGCATGACTTGAGTATGAGTATAATACTACAGACTCAGTCAGATTAATATTTCAAAATGTGCAATTATACATTTAATTCATTAAATGACAGAAGGGTTTTACAATTATTTACAATTATTGTTGACCCTGACCCATCCCAAATAGTGGCAATACGCAATAGGCTTCGCCTACTACGTGGCTATCCCCACGATTGAAACATTGGAACTAAGTTCGTATCCATTGGAACTAAGTTCGTATCCATTGGAACTAAATTCGCTTCCATTGGAACTAAATTCGCTTCCATTGGAACTAAATTCGCATCCATTGGAACTAAATTCGCATGCATTGGAACTAAATTCGCATCCAATGGAACTAAGCTCGTTTTGATATTCTGTGATTGGCACTAAGTTCGCCTGATTGGAACTAAGTTCGCCTTGTAAAATTTATTTTGGAACTAAATACGTTTCAATTGGAACTAAGTTCGTGCTACCAATAGCATAGGTAGCCAAGGTGATCTCGAATGAAGCGATATTTAAAACACCACTCTCATGATAGCTTTGGAGCTATTACCACATTAACAATAGGACAATGGCATAAATAATAGCATACAATACATCATAAGAACTGACATAGTTAATCTATAATACCACATCATTATAAATATCCAATCCATGCGACAAACGTTATCTTTGAAGCGCTGTCACCACATTTTCACAACAGCGCTTTAACCTAAAACCAAAATACTCTGATTGAACAGCATCGCGCTCTCACAGCGCTATCACTCCGAAGTGTGTATCGTCGCGTGGCAATAAAAAGGCGCTAAGTCGAGTTTTTGAAAAAATGAGTTATTTATACCACCAGATAGCTGATGAAATTTGTCATCGATGGGTACTATTTGTTATTGTGATTTGTAGGCCTATATCCATTTCAATATTTATAGCCTGTATAATAAATTTAATTTGATTACATTTTATCATTTTGAATAGGAATTCCAATAACTGAGTTAGATCCTTTTAAACGGAACCGTTTAAACAGAACGGAACCATTTTCTAATAGATAAAAGATGATCCTGCTGGCTGCATATCAAGCCTTTTCAATCTAGGAAGTTGGCCTAACAGCTCATTGAAATTACAATCCAGCAGTTTGGTACACTATTTGACAGTATGTGAACACAAGGCCTATCTTAACTCAGGCACAATAATTAACAAGAATTGATTATAACACTGAAAGAACCCATGCCACATGTAATTTAGCACTTGTGCAACAAAAATGCGACGCGCAATCGCACCTGCGCAACTGTTGCCTCACGCATTAAAAAATCTGGCACAATTCTCATGAAACAATTCGCATAATTCACAGGCACTTCCATGTTCTTAACAGGCACAATTAGTATGCCAGGCCTGTGTTCCGCATAAATTATATCGGTAGCAAAAATCAATAAATGGAATAACCCAGTCATCATAAGCACTAACACAAGAAATATTAATTATACCAACCAACTCTCACAAACTTATTGCAAACAAACTTATTAAACCTGTTAATGTAAGCATGCAAGGAATTTGGTTGTAGTGTTTTAATAAGAGTGAGGGAGACTTGAACCCCAAAAGTTATAATCGCTCTAAAGAACAGATAAATTAATTTTTCAATGCCGTTTTAACTTTATCACATTACATTTATGTATTATTATAAATAATTACATGTTCAACATGTCTATTTTATAGTAGAGCAGAGAAAAAACAAAAAATGCGATTATTAATTTGTCAAATTATTATCCAAAATGTTATACCAATTTAAGTGGTCGTTCTAATGGTTCTCCTAACAAGGACGAAATAATTAATAGTTCATTAAAACCGCAATATAATTTAACGCGGTAAGACACTTTTTCATAATAAATAAAACCACAGTCTTGTAGAGGTGTCGTCGCGTTACGGCTTATGTCGCGTTTACGGCTAATTTTTTGAGAGATTAGCCGTAACGCGACTTTGAAAGTCGCGGTACAGCTACTCTAAAAGTCGCGTTACGGCTAATTGTCGCGTTACGGCTAATCTATTGTCTTGGTTTTACATAGGGAATCATTATTAAAAAATACTGTATTCTATGGTTTTTACGTACAGATGAGGTGCGAAAAATGTAATGTAATGATGTTTTACAGCATGAGAGTATCCGGGAAGGGGGGGGGGGGGGGGGGGGGGGATTTTACCATCTTTCATACTGTATATTCTTCGACAACCTCACATTCAATATTTTAATATAATATTCTATTCTATGGTATTCTTAGTCACAGCCTCAAGCACAGGTACGGATTACAGCGGCCAATAATATCAGCCAAGGATACAATTAATGGTTTTGTGGAACATATTCCACTACCTACAGTAATATCGATGTTGTTCCTGGCTTGCTACCGAGACCATATTGCATTCTGTAATATTCTGCAATTATACTAATTGATATAGTTTGAAAACAGCTGAAACAGTGGGTAATTAATTACAATGAACCAACCTGACATAAAATAAGGATGCAAAATTTCATTCGTTGTAAAGGGTAAAAATTTACCTTTGAACCGAGAAAACGTCTATAGGCAATAAAACAAAAAATAACCAATAGGTAATAAAACATTGTTGCGCGGGTGTAGCCTACATATATATCTGTATAATAAATTTAATTTAATTACATTTATCATTTGGAATAGGAAATCCAATAACTGAGTTAGCTCCTTTTAAACGGAACCATTTAAAGGGGGCTTAAACTCAAAATAATGATACGAATTCTGAGTTAGCTCCTTTACGTTTAAACGGAACCATTTTCTAATACAATGAAGCTGATCATGCTGGCTGCAAGCCTTTTCAATCTAGGAAGTAGGCCTAAGTTCATTGAAATTACAATCCAGCCATTTAGTACACTATGCTACAACAGTACACTACAGTATGTGAACCGGGCTTAACTTAACTCAGGCACAATAATTAACAAGAATTGATTATAAGCGCTGAAAGAAACCAATGCCACATATAATTTATCACTTGTGCAACACGAATGCGACGCGCACCTGCGCAACTGATGTCTCACGCATTACAAAATCTGGCACAATTCTCATGAAACAATTCGCATAATTCACAGGCACTTCCATGTTCTTAAAAGGCACAACTAGTATGCCAGGCCTGTGTGCCGCATAAATTATATCGGTTCCACATATCAATAAATGGAATAACCCAGACATAATAAGCACAAACACAAGAAATATTAATTACACCCACCAACTCTCACAAACTTATTGCAAATACAATGATCAACCTTCAAACACAGTTATTATTAACACTGTGAATAACAGTTGAGATTGTGGGGAGAGAAAACCACACTCGTCATCGATATTCATACTACTGCACTGTAGAGATCCAACAAAATGTTATTTGCGAATGTGTAATTAGCGATAACAAGTTATATGTATTACTTATTTATTATATAAAGTAATATGCAAAAGGCTCAGCTCACCCCTACTTTTGTTTATATTGTAAGGAGCCTGCGCGAACGCAAGCTCCAGCTAACACAAATTTAGCACCCGAGTTTCCTCGATTTGAGAAAATCGCAGGGGTCAACCCAAGCGGAGTGCAATGCAAGGGCCTCACCCTGGGGGAACCGCATTCTTGATCGTGGTTAACCCCTGTGCCAGGTAAGTATGCAAGTTGATGTGTAGCTACGTCATATATACAGGTTTACTATATTACATTGTCGTAAGGTGGTAACAAAATTATTTAATATGACTAACGAATAAGTATTAGATTATATTTAAACTGGACTATTGTCAAGATAGGAGTAATTATATTTATCAAATATTTGTGTTAAAAATTAGTATATGAGCAGCGCTATTAAAAAGCCTATAATTGCTTTAGTGCATATTCGGATATATAATAATATTATGTTGGCCGGAAATTTAGTTGGATTTAAGGGCTCTTGCAAGGACCTGTAGACTGGTAGACGCAGTAGGGTGAACCCTACTGCGTGGCGATAACTATGTTCCCTGAAGTTAAGCGCGCAGCAAGTTTCATGTAACACCACCTTGGCATCGGTGTTATAAATTAATTTACATAAACCTTGATACTGACAAAGTTATTGTACAAAGTTATTGTCCGTTTAAATCACTCAAGATGTCCTTTTTTTTACTTTTTATGTCCTCCAGAAATTTACCGTTAGGTTCCGTTAGTTAAGTGATCGTTTATTGTTTTGGTTAGGAAATCCCGCCTCTGTAACCTGCTCCTTTCTCTCAATTAATGTTAATGTTATCGTTTATTGTTTTGGTTAGAAAAGACCATCTATGTAACCTCCTCCTTTCCTTCATTTGGTAAAGTGATTGTTTATTGTTTTGGTTAGAAAATCCCGCCTCTGTGACCTGCACCTTTCCCTGATTTGGTAACAACATCGTTTATTGTTTTGGTTAATGGACACTGGCCTTGAAGATGCGGATGATCTAGCAAATGTCATGGGTGATAGGGAGTTTGTGGCGGCGCAATTTTGTCGACAAGCCGGCACAGCATTCTTAAAAATGCAGCTGCAATGCAGCATGCCGATACTAGTAGTAGTAGTTTTGGTTAGAAAGAGCGTCCTTGTAACCTGCACCTTTCCAAAAATGAAATACCAAATCGATTGTAGTGCTCCCAACCCAACTACCACAAGGAAAACTGCACCAAACCATACAGTGACTACAGGTACCACGAATGGTGCACGAATAGGCCCATAAATTAAGAAAATTATAGGATATTTTGTCCGCCGAAACTCCCCATTTCCTATTTTATTTTTTTCATATTAATATCACAATCCCTCTAAAGTCGTGGTTGTCTAACATCAAATAATTTTTTTTAGGTCTGCTGCTTCCTTGTGCTGATTGGAGGGAGGATAAAGGACCATTTTGTGAGGAAAACGTGAAAAATGTGTCGCGATTACTACTTCTAGAAATAAGACAAGACGCTGTTATTTTCAGTATAACTAGTCTTATATTGAGTATGGTATGTTCCCATCGGCACTTTAGCATTAAACAGTCTATTTGGGGGAAAATACCTTAGGCAACAGGCAAACCTGCAGTTGATATACACTGCATTCAATTCCAACAACTCAAGGATATTATATTTATTTAGCAATCAGCTAGTAAAGCATTTATTTATCAGGATAAGTACAAGACCAATTATTATTTTTAGATTACGAGATTAGTTCTTTTCGTATGGGATATCCTAGTTTAGAGACTTTAGTATGCGGAAGATTCCGAATAACGTCGATATTAAAGGATGATGTGCAACATATGGTTTCCTACAGAGATAAATTCGATATCATATTATACCTGCGGTTGATTATTGACAATCAAGTGTGACTGACATATTCCTGTATTAACTATTTACATATGTACTTGTGTGTAAAGTAGCACTGTACGGTGTGCTGATCCGAGTGCTTTGTTACCCGAACGATCCTAGTGAGTGAGTGAAAATAAAGCCACGAGGTTCAGAACACTGTAAATTTCGTGACAACAAGTATGTATGTAGTTTTATTCCAAAATTGTAACATTACGAAATGATTGTAAATATACATTGTAAATGATATAAACTGTACAAATTAAATTAGTTGCTGTATAAATAAATGTAAAAATGACATAAATTATGTTATAAGTTAGCTTATATTTATGGCGGCGTTTGGGGTCATGTAAATAGTTTATAGCTATGGTTGTTAATAATAGTATTGCTACTGGTTATTAATAGCTACTTAACGCAGTATGCCTACCTGGCTGTGAGGCAATTAATAATAAATACCAATTATTGTTTATGTGGTGATCCCATGTTTCAGGTTCAATTGCATTGAACGGATGCACTGTAAAGTCATTCTGTTGGGACATTACAACATAATAATATATCAATAGGCTGTAATCTCCTCTAAAGTTCTAAAGTGCTAAATAACAACTCGCTGTTAAATTGTTGTTTTGATTAGAATAACTTGCCACTGTGACCTGCTCCTTTCCAATAATAGATATTTAACATTGAGACAGAGACAATTTAATAATTTGAATAGATGGGATTTGCGTCAAAGTCCCCCCCCCCCCCCCCCCCCCCTGCCCTGTCTCAATAAATAAATTACAACCTGCCATCAGTATACTTTTCGATACATATTGACACATTGCCAGCTAACTTATATTTCACAATATATTCTCCAAGACGAACATATTAACCTGCAATCACGCTGTAGGGCATAATACTTCTAGTATTAGTGACTGGCAGCCTCAGAATATTCGCGCAACAAGTAATATACATTAATTACATCCACTTCGAGCTTCATCTGACAGCGGGGTTAATGTGTGTGTCAAGTAGGCCGTATTTGTGCTACACTGCACTGCACAGGGGATACTTTGTAACTGTTGTATGTTGTTTTGCTTTTGTTTATATTATAAGGAGCCTGCGCGAACGCAAGCTCCAGCTAACACAAATTTAGCACCCGAGTTTCCTCGATTTGAGAAAATCGCAGGGGTCAACCCAAGCGGAGTGCAATGCAAGGGCCTCACCCTGGGGGAACCGCATTCTTGATCGTGGTTAACCCCTGTGCCAGGTAAGTATGCAAGTTGATGTGTAGCTACCTCTTATATACAGGTTTACTATATTACATTGTCGTAAGGTGGTAACAAAATTATTTAATATGACTAAAGAATAAGTATTAGATTATATTTAAACTGGACTATTGTCAAGATAGGAATAATTATATTTATCAAATATTTGTGTTAAAAATTAATATATGAGCAGCGCTATTAAAAAGCCTATAATTGCTTTAGTGCATATTCGGATATATAATAATATTATGTTGGCCGGAAATTTAGTTGGATTTAAGGGCTCTTGCAAGGACCTGTAGACTGGTAGATGCAGTATGGTGAACCCTACTGCGTGGCGATAACTATGTTCCCTGAAGGTAATCGCGCAGCAAGTTTCATGTAACACCACCTTGGCATCAGTGTTATAAATTAATTTACATAAATCTTGATACTGACAAAGTGGCTATGGCAACGCAATAAATTTTATTGTCCGTTTAAATCACTCATGATGTCCTTTTTTTTACTTTTTATGTCCTCCAGAAATTTACCGTTAGGTTCCGTTAGTTAAGTGATCGTTTATTGTTTTGGATAGGAAATCCCGCCTCTGTAACCTGCTCCTTTCTCTCAATTGATAATGTTATCGTTTATTGTTTTGGTTAGAAAAGACCATCTATGTAACCTGCTCCTTTCCTTCATTTGGCAAAGTGATTGTTTATTGTTTTGGTTAGAAAATCCCGCCTCTGTAACCTGCTCCTTTCCCTGATTTGGTAACATCATCGTTTATTGTTTTGGTTAATGGACACTGGCCTTGAAGAGGCGGATGATCTAGTAAATGTCACGGGTGATAGGGAGTTTGTGGCGGCGCAATTTTGTCGACAAGCCGGCACAGCATTCTTAAAAATGCAGCTGCAATGCAGCATGCCGATACTAGTAGTAGTAGTAGTAGTTTTGGTTAGAAAGAGCGTCCTTGTAACCTGCACCTTTCCAAAAATGAAATACCAAATCGATTGTAGTTCTCCCAACCCGTTATGTGTATTTAATTTGGGATTTCTGATTGTTTTCTCCTCGACCATATTTTACTGGTATCGAGTGTTAATAATAATAATTTAATTAATGTTCTATAATTATAACAAACAACATGACAATGATAATTAACTTATTTATATCTTATTATTATTTACCGAAGATAAACAAGATAAACATAAAATACAGTAAGTAATATTTACATTATTGAGTATGAATAAGTGCTTTGTTAATATTGTAAGGAGCCTGCGCGAACGCAAGCTCCAGCTAACACAAATTTAGCACCCGAGTTTCCTCGATTTGAGAAAATCGCAGGGGTCAACCCAAGCGGAGTGCAATGCAAGGGCCTCATCCTGGGGGAACCGCATTCTTGATCGTGGTTAACCCCTGTGCCAGGTAAGTATGCAAGAAGGTGTGAAACTTCCATGTATATACGGGTTTGCCATATTACATCGTTGTAAGTTGTATACAAAATGATATATTATAATTAAAGAATATTTATGTATAATAAATCCTGTAGCTTTTCGGATACGTAAGTATAATTATATTTATCGAATGTTTGTTTAAAATTAATTTATTTGCCGTGACTATTAATAAGCCTATAGTTGCTTTCGTATATATTCGTATATACAATAATAGTATGTTGGCCGGCAAACGAACCTGTAAAGCTTGTTCCCTGGGATTAATGGTCATATCTACCAACTAATGTTGTATCACTAGTTATCAATAATTGATAATATTGATGACTATAAGATTGACTTTATTTGTAATAATTATTACAAATTAAATTGTAAAAAAAACTATTTCATTTTACACTGGCAAAAAGTGGCTACGTAGCTGATGTTAATTTGCTGTAAAAGTCGACATTTTCAGGTGTCCTTTCATGGAATTCTACTATAAGATTAAATTAATTTTATTTAACAATTTTATAGGGGGAATCCCCATTTCCCATTCCATTATAGTTATTAATTAGTTCAAGTGAATTTGCTTTAATAAATGTGTATTTAATTGACCTAAGCATAATTAACATATTGTTAAAATGTCTCTTTCTCTCCAGTGTCTCCAGGGGAAGAGTTAGTAGGCCGGTTGAGGGTGTTTATGGAACCACTAAAGGTCAATCTACACACCAGTACTTAGGCTAAAGTGCTAGGGTAACTTATTTAAAGTGCTAACCAAATTTTACAAATGACTTCTAATGCCATGATTGTTGCTAATTTGATTTCAGTTTGCTTGTTAGGATTTTATAGTTTTCGCAAACTCTGACATGTGTATGTTTTTTTTTAACATAAGACAGTATATTCTTTTATTTCAAACATGTTTTCAATGCAATTACATTGCTGGCTAATCAACGTTGCATCCAACCATGTACCACATGATGCTGACTTAGATAGATAGATAGATTTATTTATACATTATGTAAAAACAATAACAAATACACCAAACAATGGTACCGGTATAAAGGTATTGTCCTACATAATATATAGGATTACCCCTAAAGCTTTGCAGCTTATTTCCAAGGGGTCATTTATGTTACTTGGTGGGAAGAAATATCTTTTAAAAACATTCAGTAAGGGCGGCGTGGAGTGAGGTGAATTCGCCGCCCCTCTAAAGGACGCAGTCTACATACTGGACGCGTAGTTACTGCGAAAACGGTGTTCCCCCCCCATTCGACCTATTTCCAGAGGTACGATTTTCTCGATTTTTCGAGGGGGGACGCGTAATGCCAAAAAAATAAGATTCTTCAGAGCTTTTAGCGAATCTATCGTTTTGACGGACATGACGGACAATTTTCTGGTTTTTTTGTCTTTTTTTCACTAGGACTCTTAAAAAACCTCTATTTGACGCATCCATAGACACTGAGAATCGAAAGAGGGGGTCTAAATTAGACGTTTCCACATCTTGGAATACCCCGCCTCCGGGCTTGTTTTCCGTCTATTGTCCGTCAAAGTTGAAAAAACGGACAAAATGACTTTGCGGAATCCGCTATAACTCGGCTAATATTAATCGTACGGGGACGAAAGTAACGCGGTTGGAAAGGGGAAGAGTGGTACTACCTTCGTATCGAATGGGGGTAAGATATTTATTAAAATTTCGGGTGGAAAAAAGGGGCCGTAACTTTCTACGTTTTTGTCCGTCTTTTTTCGAAATTTTATTTCCGAAATGTTTAATTTGACAACGCGGGTGGGATTCCACTAATTCTTTTTTGAAACTCGTAGAAGACCATTGGGGCTACGTTCCTATCGAGTGGGGGTACAAAAAATATGTCAACAATAGGGGCCAAAGAGGGCAAGAATATGTAAAATAGTTTTTATCAAATAATTTTTTATTTTTCACTTTAGTTGGTTAAGGTACATTTTATACAGTCAATATCGATACGGGGAATTCAAATATGCTATCGGTTTTGCTCCGCGGACGCTATTAAAAAAATGAGGGCCAAAAATAAAATTTCGCCCTTCAAACTTGCTTCGCGGGAAATCGTCTAGCTCGAAAACTACTTAACTTACGGGAGATTTGTTTACACAGACTTATAGTGCGTTAAATTATCTATCTAACAGCGTTAGTTACAGCGCATTAGCTTTTATACAACTGCTGCGGCAGACCATCGTGTGAAATAAAATATTTAAAAAAAGGGACGAAATTTTTTTTTTTTTTAATAAATCGCTACTCTATGATAGTTTAGCTCTTTGCGCCAAAACTACCTGTGAAATGTAGCAAATTAACTCCGCTATCTTTTTTCTTAACATTTATAATTAAAATTACGAATTTTAAGGGTCGAAAAATATCGCGTAATTTTGGCCCTTTTTTTCATTTTTTTTTGGGGCCAAAAATGACCCCCTCTCAAAAGATAGAAAAAAAAATTACGGCAAAGAATATACAAATTTTATTGAATTTGGACCATCAGAACCGAAGTTAGAGCGATTTTAGTGAAAAAATAAAAAAAAATTTTTTACAAAAAAATAAGAATGGTCAATATTGGATTTCGTACCCACGAACTTAGGTTTCATTAACATGATTGATAACCACTAGACTACGTGACCAATATAATTTGAAATTTTCGAGTGACTATTTTTAAACATCAATAACTTCGGTTCTATTGGGCCGTTTGATCTGAATCTTTTTTCATTGGATAGAGGATAGATTGTAGTGTGGGAAATAGGATACAACTTGGGAAAAGACGCATGTGCACTTAGTGCAAAATGCACTTAAATAGTGGACATTTTTTCGATATTTCAAACACTATTATTTCCAGTTCTATTCATCGTAGAATGTTATTACTTGGGTTAAAATGTAGTTTGGAGTGATTTCTAACTATAATCTTAACATTTGTTTATCTTTTTATGTCTATAAAGTGACTTAAAATGTCCATGAATATGGTCCAAAATCGCAAATGTCGCGATTTATTAAATTGGATTTTTGACACTTTTAGCGACTGACACTTGATCATGCACCATCGTAGATCGGTAGAGAATAGACATAAGTGTGTTAAATAGGAACCACCTTTAGGATCCGCTAAAGTGCACTTGTGCAAATATGTGTGCAAATGTGCAATTTTTTTTAATAAGGTCAAATGGTGTATTATTGGGTTCTTTTCGTTGCAGATAATTTATTTTCATATTAATATGTTGTATGGACCTTACTGAGCGCATTAGGAGTATGTGTACAAATAACCGGTCCTTATAAGGGTTCAATTGTATAAATTAATAATAAATAAGGTTGTAATTTTCTAAAAACCAGTGTGATCTTAAATGAACTTTAAACAATAAATAGTAGAGATCAGATAACAAATGGACCACACAATTTATTAAAAGACTCGCACCTCTTTGGACTTAATATATGGCTTTAATTTTATTCAACAGTAGATATTTGGGGGAAGTTAGATAAACTGCATTTATGCAGTGAATCTAACTTCCCCCTTCATGATATAATATACCAAAGACACACTCTTTGGAGGACCTGTTGTTTACAATGTAGACTTTGTTCAACCTAAACAACTTAAGTCAGATTAACAATATTATCCTGTAAAATTTCTAAGCAATAACTGGTATGAAAAATGCTGATCTTCGAACTATGGTTCTGTAATTAAGTTTTATTACTTCAACTTTTATACGGATTTACCAGTGAAAGAAACCTAGAATCCATTATCACAATGTAACAGTATCAATAACCATATCTATTCTATGTAGATCATAAGAGAGACATCCTTGATTCATATATTATAATTTCCGAGCTGAAATGTTTCGGTGACTATAACTTACAGGCTTCGTATTATGTACAAACGACTGAGTAGTATATATTAATATTACTGGGTTACCGGTATATAGAACGAGTGTAGACTGGAAGCGAAAATATATTCCATACAATTTCGAGTAATATAAAATTAACGAGTCCAGTTCGTCTCCCCTCGTGTAATTCGACGCATACCCCCCCCCCCCCCCTCCCCACTTTTTCCTTTACCTCGTGGTCTTTCTCTAAGTATAACTTCATTTTGGGTCCACCTTGGTGGGATAAATATTTCTCCATTTGACGCAACACCGCCGCGGCCGCTATGAGGGAGGTGAATACCGCGGCCGCTCCTAAAGCCGCAGGCCCTCGCTAACTATATAGGTTAACTTGGGATTCTGGGGGACTTTTCGATGAAGGAACTGACCAAATTTTTTTATTTTCTCACCAGGGGAGCGGCTCGGAATTCTAAGATATTAGCAACTCTAACATTATGAAATCTAACCCTTCGACGGACACGGCGGACAAAAAACCGTCATTTTTTCGACAATTTTAAAATTTTTTTGAAAGGCGCTCTACAGTGGCTCGAAAAAACCCTAGGTTATTGCTTAGCCGACGCCGGGATACGATAGAAGGGATTAATTAGTGAATTCGTTTTTTTTTTCAAAAAAGATTACCACGCCTTTTTTCCGAAAATGTCCGTCAAAGTTGAAAAAACGGACAAAATGACTTTGCGGGATCCGCTATAACTCAGCTAATATTAATCGTACGGGGACGAAAGTAACGCGGTTGGAAAGGGGAAGAGTGGTACTACCTTCGTATCGAATGGGGGTAAGATATTTATTAAAATTTCGGGTGGAAAAAGGGGCTGTAAATTTGTACGTTTTTGTCCGTCTTTTTTGGAAAACTTATTTCCGAAATGTTTAATTCGACAACGCGGGTAGGAATCCACTAATTCTTTTATGAAACTCGTAGAAGACCATTGGGGCTACGTTCCTATCGAATGGGGGTACAAAAAATATGTCGGCAATAGGGGCCAAAAAGGGCCAGAATTTGTAAAGTAGTTTTTATCGAATAATTTTTTATTTTTAACTTTAGTTGGTTAAGGTACATTCTATACAGTCAATATCCATACGGGGAATTCAAATATGCTATCGGTTTTGCTCCAAGGATGATATTAAAAAAATGAGGGCCAAAATTATAATTTCGCGCTTCAAACTTGCTTCGCGGGAAATCGTCTAGCTCGAAAACTACTTAACTTACGGGAGATTTGTTTACACAGACTTATAGTGCGTTAAATTATCTATCTAACAGCGTTAATCACAGCGCTGGAGGTATTATAAAACTGGAGCGGCAGGCGATCGTGTGAAATATAATATTTATAAAAAGGGACGAAAATTTTTTTTTTTTAACAAATCGCTATTCCATGATAATTTAGCGTATTGCGCCAAAAGTACCTGTAAAAAGTATCAAATTAACTCCGCTATCTTTTATCTTAACATATATAATTAAAATTACGAATTTTAAGGATCGAAAAATATCGCGTTATTTTGGCCCTTTTTTTTAATTTTTTTGGGGCCAAAAATAACCCCTTCTCAAAAGATTAAGAAAAAAATTACGGCAAAGAATATACCAATTTTATTGAATTTGGACCACCAGAAGCGAAGTTAGAGCGATTTTAGTGAAAAAATAAAAATAATTTTTTTTGCAAAAAAATTAAGAATGGCAGGTCAATATTGGGTTTCGAACCCACGAACTTAGGTTTCATTAACGTGATTGATAACCACTAGACTATGTGACCAAGAGAATACGAAATTTTCGAGTGACTATTTTTAAACATAAATAACTTCGGTTCTACAGGGCCGTTTAATCTGAAACTTTTTTCATTGGATAGAGAATAGATTGTAGTGTGTGAAATAGGATACAACTTGGGAAAAGACGCATGTGCTTAGTGCAAAATGCACTTAAATAGTGAACATTTTTTCGATATTTCAAACACTATTATTTCCAGTTCTATTCATCGTAGAATGTTATTTTTTGGATTAAAATGTAGTTTGGAATGATTTCTAACTATAATCGTAACATTTGATTAACTTTTTATGTCTATAAAGTGACTTAAAATGTCCATGAATATGGTCCAAAATCGCAAATCCAGATTTATTAAATTGGATTTTTGACACTTTTAGCGACTGACACTTGATCATACACCGTAGATCGGTAGAGGATAAACATAAGTTTGTTAAATAAGAGCCACCATTACGATCTGCTGAAGTGCACTTGTACAAATAAGTGTGCAAAAGTGCAAATTTTTTAATAAGGTCAAATTATATAGTATTGGGTTATTTTCTTTGCAGATACTTTATTTTCATATTAATATGTTGTTTGAACCTTACTGAGCGCATTAGGGGATATGCGTACAAATAACCGGCCCTTATGAGGCTTCGATTGGGTAAATTAATAAAACATAAGGTTGTATAGTATAATATTCTAAAAACCAGTGTGATATTAAATGCACTTTAAATAATAAATAGAAATCAAATAACAATTGGACCACACAATTAAAAACTCGCACAATTTTGTACTTATTATATCGCTTCAAATTAATTCAACAGTGGATATTTGGGGGAAGGGGGAAGTTACAGTGTGTATTCGGGGGAAGTTTGGTGAACTGCATTTATGCAGTGAATCCAAACTTCCCCCTTTGATATATCATATACTTAAGACATGCTAGGGTGACGGGGAAATATTTGTTACTGTCACACTTTGCTTCCATTTATCCTATCCTTTATTATTACCCCAGTCAGATAAGAGATAATAAATCAGTAAAAACTAAACTAAACTGTCTTTCATGCAAACAAATTTCTAACTAAAGACGGGTGAATGACCATGACCATGGAAATAATTTTAAATATAATTGTATATCAACTATTTGGGGAGGCTTCCAAGTTAAACCCGAAAACAATTATTTTGTTACATAGTAAATAACGTTGTATGTTCTTCTTCCTCTCATAATAAAATATAAATGAAATATCTCAGATCGCTATGCCCTGTAACATTTCACAACCAAAATATTTAAGTGTGAAAAGTGTAGGCCTACCACACTCCGCCCAAACAACCGCAAACGCATAGCCAACAAATTTAACAAAAGGTTACATACATGTTGGGTTCATGACGAGATGAGTGAAAATTGATCGCGTAATATAAAGTAAAAAATTAAGAGACGGGCTGGCTCTCCTCCACTTTCTTACCCAATGGATATGTTGTTGTAATAATCTAATATTGGGGCGGCTTTCTCTCGGTTACAAATACAATATTACACAACGCTAACCTAAAACCAATATAAAACGTAATTACACTATGTACATGTACAACTTTCCCGAGAGCGTGACAATGTCCGACTCAACGATAAAGATGTAATGTACAGAACAATTTATTAAAAACATAATTACAGTATAAATAGTAAATAATTAATAAACTAATAACTCTAATAAACTAAGTATATATTATATTACTGAACTGAACCTTTATATTTTGGGTTTGTTTTTAGCTCCACATAGCTATACCTCTAGTCTTCCCACGTGGGTGAGATAAACTTCGCGAAAAATGCTGAATCCCGCACGCGTGAAAGTATCACAGTTGGCGTCGGTGTTGTAGAAGGGTTGAAGGAGTCGACGAAATACGTCCGCATGTGTCCTCCCTTCATCGTAAACTGTATGCCCCTGTCCGAGACATAACGGGTGTCGCTTTAGAGTCCTAGACACTATATCAGTGATGAAACATGCGTTAACCGAAGACTCTATAGCCAAATAGTATTGTAGGATTATCCGTGGAGGTGAGGTAATCGCCCAGTATATGCACTGTCTCCACTTTAACTGTGATTCGAACTCTTTAACGTTAGGAGTATCACCTTTTCCATATAAGTCCGTATATTTGCTCCTCTTACTCTCCTTGTAATCACAGCTAAACATCAAATATGAGATATATCCGGTCCCAGTCTTTAAAGTATTGTACTCTCTGAAGTATCCTTGCTCTATCGCCGAGAGCAACAATGGTCTAGTGTCCACGTACGGCGTAGGCAATCTACCTTCCTCCTCGGGCACCCCAGCGAAATGGCTGATGAGATCGTCCCGCATGCCGGATCCGATCTTCATGATGCTCCTGTCTAATATGACCGCGTACTAAGATCTTGCGTACCGCCTTTGGTAACATCCTAGCCTCTATATTACAAGCTAGGTCCATGGACTTGACTGTCCGCTTTATCATGGCGTGTCATCGAGTAGTTTCCTCCGGCGTCGGCATCGGCATCTTGCGATTGCTCCGCTGTCGGCTGAAGACGTGTAGCATTCCATCTGGCACTCGAATCTGGATGGTTTTCGAAGTGAGGCTCTGCTGGTGGCTCCCTCCCTCGTTATCGTAGAACATGTATCCGTTCTCCCGCAGAGATTGACTCGTTATATCCCACTCATTGAGTAAATCATCCGTGGGGTGCCAAATCCTTCCAACGGCCTTCTCATCATCGAAGCTGATGGGTTTCCCTGTCCAGTTGGTCGCGATATCGGTGTCGGTCTCAAACATGCCGACTCCGATCCATAAATAAAACATCCGTGTCAAATATCCTCGCAAGAAATAAGGTGCAATATCCGTTCCCACGCGATCAACTTCCTTGAAGTCAGTAATATGTGGAGGTACATTGCGTATGATTTTTTGAACTATTACTCTACGCAACTCCGCAGCCTCTAACACATCGCCAAACGTTACCGATGGGTGGAAATCCAGATTCGTAATGATCTCCGGATGTTCCACTATGTCATCTCCACGTCATCTCCACGTAAGGTATCTGTAGTCTCTGCGACATGCATTGAGCGAAGGTAATGCTATCGAAGAGTTCGGGTGTCATTTCCTTCGGTTCCGATTGTTCGTAAGAGATCCAATAGAATGGTAGGCTCGCGAGCCTTCTGCCGAACTCCTCGATCTTGCCCTTCTCGTACACCTTGTACACTCTATATAGGCTAAGTGTAAAAGCTTTTGTGGGATAACTGATACGTTTGCCTTTGCTGGCCAGTTCCCCCCCGGTCGCTAAAATACTCTCAAAGGGATTTATAACTAAAATAGTGCAAGCTACCAGCTTATTGGCTGATGTGCTGTACGGAGATATCTGGGCTCAGTTTAATCGGCCAACTAGTTTAGGGAGGTAGCTTATACCCTGCTGTCCGTGTCGGCCAATAGAATTTGCGTAGGCGTTGATTTCGACCTATCCCAGCGCTACTGAACTGAATTTCCTATCTCACTGCTCATCCTCTGTGTTGAACGGGGCTTCGTGGAATAAGAGTTTTGGTATACTCGTATAGTAGTAGTAGTCATATGATTTTATATGATTCTGTTGTTGTGTTCCCATTTTCGCCATAACACCGGCTTTTTGGGAAGAACTCTAGTAAAACTGCTTAAATTATCGAAAGTATAAACTGTTACCTCACTAATTAACATACTCACTTAATTTAATTGCATTAATCATATTGTTTGTACTGTTATTTTACCGTCAGTTATTAATTGTACCTATTTGTTGATGGAAATATTGCTCTTTGGATAATACGGATAAATCACCCAAATTCCCAATTTTCTTGATACACTACAGGTTAGAGAGACCGGCTATACATAACAATTGCGATTTATATTAATGTGGTGTGTATTGAATCTAATGTTATTTAGCAGAACCTACATGAGTCAATTACTGCTCTCTTTATGTGTGATCAAATATACTGACGGTCGGCAGAATAGTGAGTATGATTGCGATTGGTAACAAAGTATTTCGTAAAGAATACGCTTTATACTTTAATCATAAGCAGTATCGTTGCGTTTTAGTATAAGTCTTAGTTCTGTTTAAATAGATAAAGCGCCACGTCCTAAAGGAACTGTTAATATTTCCCGAAAGCCAATAATATCTGTCAGAGATTAATTATTAACGATCTATCGAATAATACAGTAGGTATACACTGCAACCTTACAATGCAATAATAAAATTTAAGCATCCGAATTCAGTCTCCCGGGTGTAGATCCATCGGGTGAATGATCGCGCATGGGCTGACTTCGGCTAGTGTTTTGCGTATTAGCATAAAATATTGTCGTATGCTAAAGTGGTTTTAATTAACTAAAAGACATATAAATTTTGGCAGGTTAAACTGCTAAAGGTCTTCAAAAGCGCGAACAGTAACAGTTTATAATCTTATTGCAGTAGGCAATAAGGTTGCAAAATACCGTAGTGACTGGTAAAACTGAACCGGTGCTTCTGTAGGTCAGTAGGCCTAACTGTCATCACCGGTACCGGTACTGCTGTACAAGTACATTTAGTATTATTCGATTTTGATTATTGTATACCAGTAGGCTGTTTAAGAGATTAGGGACTGTACACCCCTTGTTTCTTTTGGAGCTTACTTATTTCTGTCGGTTTTATTTCCTAGTAAGTTAATATTGAGCTGAAGACGTGTAAGTCTGCTCAGATTGTTCAGATAATTGTAGGCTGAACTGCTGTCTGACTGTTGTTGAGTTTGGAGAGATTACGGCGTGTGTAGAGTTTGTCTGATAAAGTGCCGTTAGTAAGTTGGGGCAGCCATATGCGGTAAGGTCAATCCCCTCTTAAAGAATAAGTCGTACTACCGTGTTAGAACGCATACTAACTAACAGTTTCAGAATCTGCACATACTGTAGTTTATTTAGGCTTGATCGTAGTCTGCCAGTGTTTTAGCCTGTGTTTGTTTGTGTGGTCTGTTCAGGTACCGTAATAGTTATTACTCAGATATTTTGTAGGCTGGATTGTTGTCTAGCTATTCTTAGGCCTGAAGGGATTGCTGCGTGTGTAGAGTTTGTCTGATCAAGTGCAGTTAGTAAGTTGGGGCAGCCATAAGCGGTAAGGTCAATCCCCTCTTAAAGAGTAAGTCGTACTACCGTGTTAGAATGCATACTAACTAACAGTTTCAGAATCTGCACATACTGTAGTTTGTTTAGGCTTGATAGTAGTCTGCCAGCGTTTAGTTTGTATTTTGTTTGAGTATTCTGTACGGGTAGCGTAATATTTATTATTCAGAGTTTATGCGATTATTCGCAACATTCATGTCCCCAAGTTTATTCCTACAGTAATTGTGCTTGTTATACATACCGTTATAGTTAAACTAACCCCGGTACTACATCAGGGCTGCTCGGCGTAGGTAAAGACTGGAGATTTTGTGCTTCGGTCACTCCAGCAGATGCCGTGGTTCTTTTAACTGTTCAAGTATATTTAACTACTGATTATTTGTTATACCGGTACTTGTACCTAATTTAGGGTTTAGTGTACAGTGCTTTCCGAAGTAATTAGTGTAGGCAGTATATTTGTGTTGTAAAGTGGTTGATAGGCACATTCGTTAGCTCTATTAGCTTCTGGGTAGGAACAATCCGTGATACATAACGTAGTACCTATAGCGATACGGTTATAGGTCGTCAGGCGGTGGTATTTTCCTATCTATCTGGACAGTACAATATATTTACTACTACTTATTATTTCAAATACCGTAGTACCCTGACAGTTGTAATAACCAGAATTCTAACCCTTTGTTAGGCTGGTTTGTAGACTTCCTGTAAAATTACCCTAAAAATTTCGTACGTAATATTTTGTTGTGTTTTAATTAGAGAATTAATCTCACCCGTATCGTAAGTAATTTGTAGTATTAAGTAACTTAGGTAAATTAGAATTATCAGTTTTAGTGTCAAATAAATAGCACTTCACTGAGAGGCGTTCAGCTTCTGTGTAGTGACCCCCCAGAAATAATAACATTTATTTCAAATATTGACAAAAACCCATTTAAACGGGTATATATCTATTATAAATCAACTCAAACGATTTATAAATAGTAGGCCTGCCATACAACAACTAGGTCTCAATATCAGTTGAACTACTGCTTAAATAACGGTAATAAAGTAAGTTAAAGTAACCAAGTAACCCTAAATATTCAGAAATTCAATTATTCTAAAATAATTGATAATTGACATACCGGTATTTACCATAGGCTTATTATATTTATCTCTATAAATTTGAGCTGAAATCATACCGGTACTCTGTAATTAATCTAGTCCGTAATTATACTTATATATACTATAAGTGTAAGCTGTATACCGGTATTCACTATAGGCCTATTATATATTTATATATATTTGTGCTAAATTTATATACCGGTACTCTGTGACAAATCTAGTCTGTAATAATACTTATATATATATTATAAGCATACCGGTATTCTAATATATTATATATATATCACGCTACACTGAGTAGCAGTATCGGTAATTAATTATTAGGCTAACAGTGATACTGAATTACTAGACTTGCTTTAACTGTAATATAGCAGTAGGCATTCAACTGTACAATCAAACATGGCTGACACAAGGCAAACTCTGTCAGATAGTCTCCTAGAAACAACAGACTGTTTCTCAGATCAAAGTGTAGAGAATCCCAGACCGAGGTCTGAAACCCCTCATACTGTAAGAAGGGCAACCCCTGCAGTGGTTGTATCAGAACCTAGGTTGGTAGAAGCGATTTCGCATTTTGCGAAGTTAGTGAAGCGCCGTTGGTCTGCCATAGGCACTCGGGCCCAAGTCAAGCGGGATCAAGAAGAAGCTATAAAACAGCAGCAACCTCCTAGCCAAGAACCTAGTTCTCAGCGGCCCGATAGCTCCAGTAGTTCGGATACTGTTGAGCGGACGCCCGAACGCGGAGCGAAGATGGCGGATATGGTTTATGATGAGCGGCCAACCTATGAAGAATCAACCGACGCCACTTCTTCTCAAGTGGAAAGCGAGGTGGAAATCGAAGTGGAAAGCGAATTAACAGCAGCAGAGAAGCCGCGAACTAGAGACGCCATTGACATATATCTGTCAGACTATCAGCGATTCATAGGAGACGAAGAGTTGAGGAGACGACTGTCTGGACTTCGCCCTAATAGTGAAGGAACCAAGCTTGTGTTGGACGCAATCGATGCGGAAATGTTAGCTGCAGAACAAGCTAAATGTGATGAAAAACTCCGCCTCGTTAGAGTCCAAGAAGAACAAATAAAGAAAAGAAGGATAGAGGAACAAAAGGCGGCGGCTATGGCGGCGGCTATGGCAGATGCAGAAGCAGAAAGAAAAGCAGCAATGGCGGTGGCTATGGCAGATGCAGAAGCAGAAAGAAAAGCAGCAATGGCGGTGGCTATGGCAGATGCAGAAGCAGAAAGAAAAGCAGCAAAGGCGGTGGCAAAGGCAGTGGCAGAAGCAGAAAGGAGAGCATCTGAGCAGACTACCCAACTGGAGTTGGAAAATCTGCAAGAGACACAAGACAGTATAAATAAACAGTTTACTGCTAATCAAATGCAGATGATGAGAAAATCTACTCCCAAGCGCCAGGGATACACATCCTCGGAGGAAGGCGATACTACCGATCCTGAAGGCGGAGGAAATAGATCTCATCTAAGTAGGCGTAAAAAAACATATTACCGTCGCAAATTGCCTGATTTGCCCCCAGCTGTTAAAAGACAGCTAACTAGCACCGATTTAGGCAGTGCAGAACCCATAGAACAATTTATCCAGGTCAAAAGACTCCCTACTATAGTCGATGAACCTGAAATAATTAGGCCTGTTGTTCCCAAAGTCACTTCTGTGCTAGAGACCCCTACACTTCCAGAGCTTAACTCTAAATTCCCTTTACATAGCACTACACTGCCTGTACCCGGTGGAACAGTCCATGCAATTACCCCTGTCCAGATAGCAGAGAGAGAAATCAATAATTTGTCTCCCGTCGTCCCGCGTCAGCCCGCTACTATGTTGGCGACTCCCGCTTCGGCGGTTGAGTGGGTGGAAGAGGGACGGCGGGGGATGAATCTCCTGCTAGGACAGATGCAGGAGACTGTCCACCAACTTAAGGGAACAGTGAGGGAAGGTAGAGCAGAGTTGCAAGAAGTGCAGCAAAGTATCGCGCTAGAACGCGACAAATTAGTCAATATACAAAAAGGCATACCAATACACCCTGTAACATTGTGTCAACCCGTTAGGTCTGAAGTATTACATGCGCAAGGTGTGGAGCCTACACGCATCTATACTGCTAGTGAAGTTGAAACTCCTATAACAAACCCTATTAAGGGTGATTATAGACCTGTTATTAATGATATTCCCTATAGACCTGATAATGATCCGAGAAATTTATATACCGATAATTCGATATTAAATAACACGATGGCCCAAGAAAGCTTTACGCGTCAGATGGCTAGAACAGAAGCCCGCCAAGCGGTCAAAGTGGGAGAGATCGTCAAATTCAATGGAGATGAGATGAAATGGTTACCTTTCAACGAATATTACAAAGATAGCATACAGAACTCTGTACTATCTAACGGAGAGAAACTTAGATTCCTCATCAAGTGCTTGGAAGGACCTCCCAAGTTAATGGCGTTAAAGTTTATTGGACATCCAGATGGATTAAGACAAGTTTGGGATACACTAAACATCAGGTATGGTAACAAGGATAACATAGCTAAGTATTTGTATGCAAAATTAGTAGCCCCCCGACACTTCCTTAGTAGCGGGATTATAGAGTTTTCCGATGAAATTCAAGAGATCTGTAGACAACTGGACTGGTTAGGTAAGTCGCATGAATATCAGAGTTCCATGGTTATTGGAGCCGTAGTCTCTACTTTACCAAAGGGTGGAGTATGTACACGCTGGGACAAGAAAGTGTTGTACATGAATGAACAACAACGACGAAGTCCTACCATGGCTGATCTCATGTCTTTCTTAGATAGTGAAGTAAAATTACAACTCATAAGGCAGGCCAGAGAGAAAACATCGGAAAATAAGGTAAGTGAGAAACCCGATTCTAGGAGAAGGATAATACCAGTGTGTTATACTGACGACGGCGAAAGCCAAGCTTCTCAAGAAGAGGACAGCGGGAAAGACACAGCAAAATCTTACTATGACAACAAGACCTATAAAGACGTAAGTAAATACAAGTCTCGAACCAGTGACAGGAGAGAACAGGTAACAACAACTCCTCCTACGTCTCCTAAGAGAATTCACGGAAGAAAGCCCGAAGAAAGAACGAGAGTGCATAACGTTAACCAAGTTAAGGTGAGTAACATCAAACCAAAATGTGCGCTGTGCGACGGGCCTCACCGTTTGAGTGCGTGTGCTGAATTTCTAAAGAAATCCCCTGTAGACAGACGTACAGTCCTGTGGAATAAGCGGTTATGCTATAATTGCCTCAGATCAGGACACCAACGGCGAACCTGTTACTCCGACGCAGAGTGTGCAAAGTGTGGCGCGAAACATCACATTTTGTTACACAGTGAGTTCGAACGAGACAACCTGAGTCAGGTAAGTGAGCCCGAACTACATGTCCAATTCAGTGATGTGAACGACACTGACCAAGGTTCTGAGTGGGAAGGATTCTATACAGACGAATTCTCCGATGCCAACGAATCCTGTTATCTAATAAATACCACAGTGTATCGAGCACTTACGGATGAAAAGGACACTGACGAGTTTACTCCAACTCCTTTTGACAAACAACCATCTTGGAAAGTTCCAACTTCCAACATAGGAATAAGAGAATTTCCTGTAGTGCAAGTTCGAGTTCATGGTCCCAACAAGAGTTACATAGTGAACGCCCTACTTGACTCCGGCAGCACAGGAACATTCATCGATCAAGAACTAGCCGAAGATATCTTTGCTGGACAACCCAAGTTCCGGACTAAATTGAATATGTCAGGAATTATGCAGGTTTGGAAATCTACCCTAACGGCAGATTACTATGTAGGTGTGTTGTCCACCCCCCAGGATAAGTTAGGAACACAAGGTATAAGGTCAGTAAAAATGGTGGCTATAAAGAACTTTGCTACTACTCAAGCAGAACCTTATAACTGGGACGTGGACGAGTGCATCCAACATCTTGAGATACCTCGATTCCAAACCGATTATCCTGGAGTGCAAATACTCATCGGCCAAAACGCGCATGAGTCGCTCGAGCCATTAGAGAAACGGCCTGCTCAACCACAGCCACTACAAACCTATGCGGTAAGAACTAGAGTAGGTTGGTACTTCACTGGCCCTTCCCGTAGAACTCTCAAAGAGAGATTACCTCAACAACAGGTATACCAAGTAAAGGGGGAAGTGGAGAGCAGTGATGTGGACGACCCAACTGAGGGAACACCATACTCCTCAGATAATGACGATATTAACTCCAATGTAGATCAATGGAGACATTGCCTTGGGACGATTAATCCAGCCGACATCGCTTCCAGAGGAGCAACTCCTCAAGAACTGATAGATACTCCAGGCTGGTTAGGTGGATCCGACTTCTTAAGTAAAGAAGAAGAAGAATGGCCTCCTCATCTTACCACGGCGGAGAGTAGACAGGCCAAGGGAGCGGAGAAACTAACACAACCACTCAATCGCCCAGCTAGTCGTTTATGTTTACTGGAAAGAGACCGAAAACTGTCCGGAAACTATGGAAGGCAAGATACTCTTCCTACGACCACTTCCCTAATCCGACAAATATCTAGGGACTCCATAACGTAATAACATATGGAGTGGGCGTGTGACTATATCATTTTATATTTGTTTTTATTTTATATTTATGTATGTATTATTATGTAATTTTATTATAATCGTTTTCTTTAATTTTATTTAGTAGAATGTTAGTTTAGAATATTTAGTAAATTAGTGCAATATATTAGTGTTTATTACGTACATAATTACTTATAATATATATTTAGTGCGACGGCAAGAAGTAATTATTTTCTCTTTCCTTACTGTCCGTATTATATTATAAATGCGAGACTATAGTAAGATGACATGTCAGTACTTCTTAAAGTACAATAAAGCCACTACTATATTTAAGTATTATTGTTAGGCAGAGTATTAGGAATGCAAAGTTCAGATCCTCGTGTCTCGGCTAAACCAAGCTCTGGGTAGACCTTGGAAACGACTTGCCTCTTCACACTGACATTGCTTCGTGCGATATTGCTCTTCTACCTTATTTCAAATAATACATATAGTAGCGTGATGTCCCTCTAACAGTAGCGTAAAACGCAAATAAATCTGTTAAACCTTTTGACCATCTGTAATTCTAGTCGATTAAGATATCGTGGCACCCACCGATATACTTGAAAGACAAATTCTAGAATCAGTGGTTAACGTCCCCAGACAAGTTCTGGAATAAATCGGTGCCCATCCTAAATATTAATTTAATATTTATTAAAATCTGTAAAATCCCGATCCTTCAAAATTTCTAGTCAATTAAGATATCGCAGTATTTACCGATATTCTTAGAAGGACTATTTTATAGAATTAAGGATCCTAAGTCCCCAGATATGCTCTGGAATAAAATTTGTGTCAATTTAACATCAAATAATAAAATTCACGGGAATAAATTTAAATTCATATTCAAATGAATTTCATAAATTGTCATTTTGTGCAATTTATAACATTCCCAAAATTCCAGTAATTAATAGACCATGGGAGCGGAGATTCATATTGAGTGTACTAGAGTGCGAGAATCTCCAACATATAGTCAATAGCCGATAAAATTTATAAAATCATGCATAAAGAGGATATTGACAATTAAAGAATTACTATTAAATAACATCCCAGATCTGTATACATGAGAATTGCCCTAATTCTACCGCTAGTTTTCCATAATGTCACCATGGCAACACCCACGCTAGAAGTAGAAGCAAGTTAAAGGAACAATAAAAAGCTTAACCCATTGCGTAGCATAAGAGTATACATAACGCACTATTAGTATCCAAGGATACATAGTAATAACGTGACATTCTGGAAGACACTGACTAACGGACAAATGGCATGCATGTGTGCAGTAAGCAATGATTGTATGGAATTTGTGCGTTTATAGGTGAATGTTACTACTAAAGTGTGTTTACAGTAGTTAATCGCAATTGTAAAGTAGCCCTAACTCTACCGAGATAACCTCAAGTGGATTCAAGCTTTTGGGACGGACAGTGGTGGGACTTGTGCCGGTTATCGTTGTCGTGCTGTTGCTACATGTTGGCGTAAACACCGCGACAACGGTACATCGGCGCTGAGAAACCCACTGTCCGGGGGCAAAGCCTAGTAGGCAGCGACGCCCGCTTGCCTAAAATATTAACTCATATTGATATTAATAAACTCAGATAGCAGATATGACGGAATTGATAGAAGATGACCTTGGTATCAGGGAGCGATATACTCTACCTTTACAAGCGTTTGTGGATAGCTTGATACGCGGTGAAGCCGATCCGACTATTACGGAGGACGATGGTCGTTATATCGAACCGCCGATGTCCCAGGAACAACTTATGCGTGAATTGGACTATAGAAAATTCACCGCTCGCTATACGAATCGTAATGGTACGTATATGGACTTCTTAACTACCGGCCATCCTACCGATTTACATGATACGGACGATGTATACACCGAAAGGGAAATGGTTCTATTTAAATATCATACCCAGCGGAGTCGTAACGATAAACCAAGAATAGATCACGAAAATTATATTCGTAACAGACTGGGAAGACGGACCCATATGTTTAGAATCTGAAGAGATTCAGCCCCCCACGTCTCGGAGTAGCGATAGCGACTACATATGGGAATGGTATCAAGGTCCACAGTGTCTCACTGCGTACGATTATCGCCATGCCAACTATGTTTCTCGGCAACGTTGTCGATTATGCGCATCGAGAGACCATGTTACGCCCATGGACACAAACGTCCGCTGTTCCTATTTCCACGAACAACCGACGATGGAAATTTATTGCGCGTATTACAGACTCAATAACTCGCACATTTTTGCGGTTTGCCCTCAATTTATGACTCAATGTCACCATTGTCAACTAAAGGGACGCGCCAGTTTCGATTGCCCTTTTTAGTCACGATTTGGAAAGCGTAGATGAAATGATCACACTACGTTACATCAGAGCTTGGGAAGCGAACGCTGATTTACATTGTGATTCACGCCATCGCTATTATCCTGGACGCGCTTACGAAGGAGTTTATGCGTTCCATCCTTATTTGTTTGCCTCCGTCGAGCAGAAATCGCGCCTATCAAGTTATGAACTATTGAAGCGCGTTGGAGAATGTATTTCAACCAAATATGTACGTAAATTTCTCAGGAGCATTAATCCGAGTGACATCCATTCTTACAACTTAATAAACTTTATCCGTCAAGACCCTGCCTATGGAGACTTATTCGTCAACTCACACCCTGAGTTACAAGAAGTATATCGACGGCCTTACGAGTACCGAGCCCGCGAACGCGAGTTGGAAAGAACCATTAAACCAAGGAAGTTTCTAACTACTTATGGTCCACCCACGGCCCTCGTGCAGACCACTCGTACAGGACCCGTAAGAGCGGCTGTCTTGAAACGAGCTCTCAAAGCCGTTAGACCCCTCTCCCCGGACGTTGATGTCAATCAACCCGGTACTTCGACCGGCGGATATACCGATCGCAATCCCATACCTTCTGATGCAATCATATTGCACCCTTCACCCAGGAGTTATAGCCCTCCTCGTAAAGTGGCTCGCCCCAAAGAGAAAAGGACTCTTGCTAGCTTTAAAAAACTGCGTAAACGCCGTCCGCACAAGAAAGACTAACTGTTTAGAGTATTTTTATATTTTAGAAACTGTGATTTTGTATATTTTATAGACTTAAATCCCATTTTCTGGGAGCGGTGTAAAAGCTTTTGTGGGATAACTGATACGTTTGACTTTGCTGGCCAGTTCCCCCCCGGTCGCTAAAATACTCTCAAAGGGATTTATAACTAAAATAGTGCAAGCTACCAGCTTATTGGCTGATGTGCTGTACGGAGATATCTGGGCTCAGTTTAATCGGCCAACTAGTTTAGGGAGGTAGCTTATACCCTGCTGTCCGTGTCGGCCAATAGAATTTGCGTAGGCGTTGATTTCGACCTATCCCAGCGCTACTGAACTGAATTTCCTATCTCACTGCTCATCCTCTGTGTTGAACGGGGCTTCGTGGAATAAGAGTTTTGGTATACTCGTATAGTAGTAGTAGTCATATGATTTTATATGATTCTGTTGTTGTGTTCCCATTTTCGCCATAACACCGGCTTTTTGGGAAGAACTCTAGTAAAACTGCTTAAATTATCGAAAGTATAAACTGTTACCTCACTAATTAACATACTCACTTAATTTAATTGCATTAATCATATTGTTTGTACTGTTATTTTACCGTCAGTTATTAATTGTACCTATTTGTTGATGGAAATATTGCTCTTTGGATAATACGGATAAATCACCCAAATTCCCAATTTTCTTGATACACTACAGGTTAGAGAGACCGGCTATACATAACAATTGCGATTTATATTAATGTGGTGTGTATTGAATCTAATGTTATTTAGCAGAACCTACATGAGTCAATTACTGCTCTCTTTATGTGTGATCAAATATACTGACGGTCGGCAGAATAGTGTGTATGATTGCGATTGGTAACAAAGTATTTCCTAAAGAATACGCTTTATACTTTAATCATAAGCAGTATCGTTGCGTTTTAGTATAAGTCTTAGTTCTGTTTAAATAGATAAAGCGCCACGTCCTAAAGGAACTGTTAATATTTCCCGAAAGCCAATAATATCTGTCAGAGATTAATTATTAACGATCTATCGAATAATACAGTAGGTATACACTGCAACCTTACAATGCAATAATAAAATTTAAGCATCCGAATTCAGTCTCCCGGGTGTAGATCCATCGGGTGAATGATCGCGCATGGGCTGACTTCGGCTAGTGTTTTGCGTATTAGCATAAAATATTGTCGTATGCTAAAGTGGTTTTAATTAACTAAAAGACATATAAATTTTGGCAGGTTAAACTGCTAAAGGTCTTCAAAAGCGCGAACACTAAGAGCTTCTATCTTCTCCTGTGTCGACTTGTGGGATTCATCTACTACCATACAGTTCGACAGGTTTTGGTTTGTAAATCACGATTTCGCCCGCATTCGGTCCGCTCATCATGAACGAATGGTATGGATTCGTCAAACGGTATCCACCTTCCTGATAACGCAGACTCTGGTGGTTTGGACATTGCCCTAAAATCGGCTCAGGGTTCTCTGGGTTCAAACGCATAGGGATCGCGTTGTCTTGCCGCAGGCATTCCAGTCGTCAGTCATCATATTAAGCACTGACACAAGAAATATTAATTATACTAACCAACTCTCACCAATTTATAGCAAATACAATGCTCAACCTTTAAATACAGTTATTATTAATATTGTGAATAACAGTTGAGATTGTGGGGAGAGATAACCACACTCGTGATCGATATTATTACTACATCTCCACAAAAGTGGGTGTAGATAACAAGTTATATGTATTATTTATTTATTATATAAAGTAATATGCAAAAGGCTCACCCCTACTTTTGTTTATAATGTAAGGAGCCTGCGCGAACGCAAGCTCCAGCTAACACAAATTTAGCACCCGAGTTTCCGAGATTTGAGAAAATCGCAGGGGTCAACACAAGTGGAGTGCTGTTGGTGGCTGTCTCTCGGTTGATGGTGTGGGGAGGCTGCTAGGTGGTACTGTAAATTGCCGCCTGCGTAGGAAAACGCGGCTGCGCCTCAGGACATGGCCGCTTTCCTGTCGCACAAGGTAGTCGTGGTTGAGCATGGCCTCGACTATGATTCCGTGTCCGGTCAATCGCCTGTCGCGAGGGTCCTGTATAAGGACGGGGTGTCTGGTTGGCAGTGCCTCCAGCGGCTTCATGCGGCAGTTGTAGTTCACTAACAGTTTTTCACGTGTAGTTTCCGCAATTGCGTCAAGTTGGTGGAACGTCTTGCGCCACTTCTCGTCCAATATGGTGAAGCTGACGGGGAGGGACTCGCGGATATTGTGGCCGTAAAGCGTCCACCGTAATATGGAGTGTTTCGGAATGCCAGTATCCCGCCTGCTATCCCGTCTGAATCGTGTTTGGCACCACGGATTATCTTCTTCACGGCCTTCATGGCAGCCTCTGCTCGTCCGTTGGTGCGGGGGAGGTGGGGGCTGGATGGTTCCAGGGTGATACCCCACTGCCGGAGAAACTTTATCACCTCCTTGGAAACGAGTTGTGTTCCACCATCTGGGTGGAAGATGGTAGGCACTGCTGTGGCGAGGAACAGCTTGCGGAGGCAATTCACAATGGGAGTGGACGTTGTGTTCGCATTCAATAGGAATAACGTCGGCCATCTGGTGAACTCGTCGGTGACCACGAAATAGTGAATCTGGTCGACTCGGAGGAGGTCGGCATGGACTCGTTGGAATGGGTGGGTTGCACTGCAATGGGTTGGTATATATATACGGACTTATATGGAAAAGGTGATACTCCTAACGTTAAAGAGTTCGAATCGCGTTAAGTGGAGTCATTGCATATACTGGGCGATTACCTCACCTCCACGGATAATCCTACAATACTATTTGGCTATAGAGTCTTCGGTTAACGCATGTTTCATCACTGATATAGTGTCTAGGACTCTAAAGCGACACCCGTTATGTCTCGGACAGGGGCATACAGTTTACGATGAAGGGAGGACACATGCGGACGTATTTCGTCGACTCCTTCAACCCTTCTACAAGACCGACGCCAACTGTGATACTTTCACGCGTGCGGGATTCAGCATTTTTCGCGAAGTTTATCTCACCCACGTGGGAAGACTAGAGGTATAGCTATGTGGAGCTAAAAACAAACCCAAAATATAAAGGTTCAGTTCAGTAATATAATATATACTTAGTTTATTAGAGTTATTAGTTTATTAATTATTTACTATTTATACTGTAATTATGTTTTTAATAAATTGTTCTGTACATTACATCTTTATCGTTGAGTCGGACATTGTCACGCTCTCGGTAAAGTTGTATATGTACAGTACATAGTGTAATTACGTTTATATTGGTTTTAGGTTAGCGTAGTGTAATATTGTATTTGTAACCAAGTAACATAAATGACCCCTTGGAAATAAGCTGCAAAGCTTTAGGGGTAATCCTATATATTATGTAGGACAATACCTTTACCCGTACCATTGTTTGGTGTATTTGTTATTGTTTTTACATAATGTATAAATAAATCTATCTATCTATCTAAGTCAGCATCATGTGGTACATGGTTGGATGCAAGGTTGATTAGCCAGCAATGTAATTGCATTGAAAACATGTTTGAAATAAAAGAATATACTGTCTTATGTTAAAAAAAAACATACACATGTCAGAGTTTGCGAAAACTATAAAATCCTAACAGTCAAACTGAAATCAAATTAGCAACAATCATGGCATTAGAAGTCATTTGGAAAATTTGGTTAGCACTTTAAATAAGTTACCCTAGCACTTTAGCCTAAGTACTGGTGTGTAGATTGACCTTTAGTGGTTCCATAAACACCCTCAACCGCCCTACTAACTCTTCCCCTGGAGACACTGGAGAGAAAGAGACAACATATATGTTAATTATGCTTAGGTCAATTAAATACACATTTATTAAAGCAAATTCATTTGAACTAATTAACAACTATAATGAAATGGGAAATGGGGATTCCCCCTATAAAATTGTTAAATAAAATAAATTTAATCTTATAGTAGAATTCCATGAAAGGACACCTGAAAATGTCGACTTTTACAGCAAATTAACATCAGCTACGTAGCCACTTTTTGCCAGTGTAAAATGAAATAGTTTTTTTTACAATTTAATTTGTAATAATTATTACAAATAAAGTCAATCTTATAGTCATCAATATTATCAATTATTGATAACTAGTGATACAACATTAGTTGGTAGATATGACCATTAATCCCAGGGAACAAGCTTTACAGGTTCGTTTGCCGGCCAACATACTATTATTGTATATACGAATATATACGAAAGCAACTATAGGCTTATTAATAGTCACGTCAAATAAATTAATTTTAAACAAACATTCGATAAATATAATTATACTTACGTATCAGAAAAGCTACAGGATTTATTATACATAAATATTCTTTAATTATAATATATCATTTTGTATACAACTTACAACAATGTAATATGGCAAACCCGTATATACATGGAAGTTTCACACCTTCTTGCATACTTACCTGGCACAGGGGTTAACCACGATCAAGAATGCGGTTCCCCCAGGGTGAGGCCCTTGCATTGCACTCCGCTTGGGTTGACCCCTGCGATTTTCTCAAATCGAGGAAACTCGGGTGCTAAATTTGTGTTAGCTGGAGCTTGCGTTCGCGCAGGCTCCTTACAATATTAACAAAGCACTTATTCATACTCAATAATGTAAATATTACTTATTTTATGTTTATTTTGTTTATCTTCGGTGAATAATAATAAGATATAAATAAGTTAATTATCATTGTCATGTTGTTTGTTATAATTATAGAACATTAAGTAAATTATTATTATTAACACTCGATACCAGTAAAATATGGTCGAGGAGAAAACAACCAGAAATCCCAAATTAAATACACATAATAAAAAGAGGCACAAAGTATACAGATCAAGGACAATAACGGTAAATACGTGATAATTATCTAAACAATAACACTATAAAAAAAAGTATAAAAACATTGGGCAAACATACTTATTGTGACAGGGACTATGTAAAGGTTGACTTTAAATTCCAGGCCAAGATACTGTATTACGTGAAATAAGACATCACATAAAAGCAAAAATATATTAAAAATAAGTAATACAAACTCTTTATTCCAAAATTGTAACATTACTCAACGCCGTTAGTATTAACGGCGAGTTGTCAGCGAGGACATTACAGCATTGTATTGGCCTGTACATTTAGTATTGTATTTGGTGTTATTGTTTACGTGGTAACCCATGACGGCGTTAAGCAATGCCCACTAAGGGGTCATTACTTAACGCCTTCATTGGATACCACGTAAACAATAGGTGGAAATTTGCATGACAGCCAGATAGGCCTACTGCATTACCTACCGGTAGGCAGGGTATAGCTATTAATAACCAGTAGGGCCTAGCTATATTATTATAACATGGCTCCAAACGCCACCATAAATATATAAGCTAACTTATTTATAACATAATTTATGTCATTTTTACATTTATTTATACAGCAACTAATATAATTTGTGCAGTTTCTATCACTTATAATGTATATGTATAATCATTTCGTAATGTTAAAATTTTTGAATAAAACGACATACATACGTGTTACAAAGTACTTTACAGTGTTCAGATCGTCGTGGCTTTATTTTCACTCACTCACTAACGTTCGTTAGTGTTAAAAAGCCATTCGGATCATCATACTATCGTGTGCGTAAAGTGCTACTTTACACACAAATAAATAAAACAATCATAAAAACGGGCACCAAATATGAAAATAATAATCAATAATTACATGAACCTATTGAAATAAGATTAAGTTAATAAAATTAATTAAATAATGAAATAAGAAATCAAATAAGATTTAGTTCTTCGACCATTCTTGTAAATAATAAATAATGTATTTATTTTCGGCATTGACAACTATGGATGGAAGAGGAACTACGTAGGAACTACCCGTTGTGAAAAGGTATTTTTACACAGTTCCAGTCGAGTTTGCCGATGGAATAATTTACGGTTATGTCCTCTTAGACCTCCTCGAGGACCATAACTATAAAAATCGAAAAAAGTAAGTTCAGTAATTTTACTTAGTTAAGAAAAGTTTAAATTAGTGTTTTAAATTAGCAGTTCCAGTTTTAGAAATCCAAATAGCTCAAAGGAGGTAAGTTGGAGCGTCTAAGGATCCGGCGAGTATAATATCGCTAAACTCTCTCAATGAAATCGGTTGAGCCTAAATGAAATGGAGACCAGACAGGAGCCCCCCCCCCCCCCCCCCCCCCCCCCTCTATCTGCGGGGAAAGAACTACATAATTTGAATTTCTGACAAATAATAGTCTATAAATAAACGACTTGGACTTGCTCTTCACAACCTTCATGCACCACCGACTTTGGGTCCCATCTTGGTGTAGTGGTTGCATTGAATTCACATATCTTGTAGGTCGTGGGTTCGATCCTCACATGATGGGCCAGGGCAGTTTCCGTTTCGGCACGAATGCTTTGAAGGGATTAGCAGTTTCCTCTGGGGAGTATATAGTTCTGGGGGTGCCGCACTGGAAATAGGCCTATCGGGTCGTAACGGGCGAAGAAAATTTACTTTTTACATTATTTTTGACATCTGAGTTCGCACTACTACAGTAGGTAATCAATCGTCAGCTAGGTCGCCATATCTAGGGCAGTGATTTTTTATGTCCTTTTATTTGACTTTTTTGACCTCCTTTTTTTACGAATTGTGCATAATGACTTTTGTTGTCCGTTTAATGACTTTTGTTGTCCGTTTAATGACTTTTGTTGTCCTTTAATGACTTTTTATGTATGTATTTCTTCAAACTGTCAGACTGCTGAATTCTGGACTGTCAGACAGTTGATTTCAACATGCCTATGCCAAAACATTCAAAATTTGTTGATTTCTGGTCTGTCGGACAGTTGGTTTCACCATGCCTGTGCCAAAACATTCAAAATTCCATGATTTATAGACTATGAGATAGATTTCCATATGCGCCTGTGGTAAAAGACTCTAAATTTCGCCGGTCGACTTTTTATTGGAATTTTATATAGGAAGATTTTTTATTTTTTTTAATTTAACTTTATTAAGTGTTTTATAGCGCTTATTTCTGTGTTATAACCTGTACATATACTAATTCGTTTATTGTTTTGGTTAGATTAAGCCCTTCTGTAACCTGTGTTTTTGGTGAAAACCTGGTATTCTTCACATGGGGGTAACTGCAAAGTGAAATATAACGGCAGAAAGTCTGGTATTCTTCACATGGGCCCTAAATTTAATAGTTTGTGGTTGTTGTCGATAATCGATTACCACATGACGTAGCAAAACACTCATTTTATAGCCAAAAACAATTACCAATTGATGGAAAGGAGCAGGTTAAGGCCGGATTTTCTAACCAAAACAATAAACACTCACTTTACCAAATGAAGAAAAGGAGCGGGTTACAGAGGCTAGCTTTCTAACCAAAACAATAAACGGCCACTTTACCAAATCAGGGAAAAGAGCAGGTTACAGAGGCGGGATTTTCTAAACAAAACAATAAACAATCACTTTACCAAATGAAGGAAAGGAGCAGGTTACATAGATAGTCTTTTCTAACCAAAACAATAAACGATAACATTACCAATTGAGAGAAAGGAGCAGGTTACAGAGGCGGGATTTCCTAACCAAAACAATAAACGATCACTTAACTAACGGAACCTAAAGGTAAATTTCTGGAGGACATAAAAAGTCAAAAAAAAGGACATCATGAGTGATTTAAACGGACAATAAAAATTATTGCGTTGCCATAGCCACTTTGTCAGTATCAAGGTTTATGTAAATTAATTTATAACACTGATGCCAAGGTGGTGTTACATGAAACTTGCTGCGCGCTTAACTTCAGGGAACATAGTTATCGCCACGCAGTAGGGTGAAGCCAATCTACAGGTCCTTGCAAGAGCCCTTAAATCCAACTAAATTTCCGGCCAACATAATATTATTATATATCCGAATATGTACTAAAGCAACTATAGGCATTTTAATAGCGCTGCTTATATATTAATTTTTAACACAAATATTTGATAATGATAAATATAATTACTCCTATCTTGAGAATAGTCCAGTTTAAATATAATCTAATACTTATTCTTTAGTCATATTAAATAATTTTCTTACCACCTTTCGACAATGTAATATAGTAAACCTGTATATAAGAGGTAGCTACACATCAACTTGCATATTTACCTGGCACAGGGGTTAACCACGATCAAGACGAAGAGTTCGGGTGTCATTTCCTTCGGTTCCGATTGGTCGTAAGAGATCCAATAGAATGGTAGGCTCGCGAGCCTTCCGCCGAACTTCTCGATCTCGCCCTTCTTGTACACCTTGTACGCTCTATATAGGCTAAGAGCTTCTATCTTCTCCTGTGTCGACTTGTGGGATTCATCTACTACCATACTGTAGACATCCAGTCCGACAGGTTTTGGTTTGTAAATCACGATTTCGCCCGCATTCGGTCCGCTCATCTTGAACGAATGGTATGGATTCGTCAAAGGTATTCGATCCACCTTCCTGATAACGCAGACTCTGGTGGTTTGGACATCGCCCTAAAATCGGCTCAGGGTTCTCCGGGTTCAAATGCATAGGGATCGCGTTGTCTTGCCACAGGCATTCCAGTCGTTAGTCCCCAGTCATCATATTAAGCACCGACACAAGAAATATTAATTATACCAACAAACTCTCACCAATTTATTGCAAATACAATGATCAACCTTCAAATACAGTTATTATTAATACTGTGAATAACAGTTGAGATTGTGGGGAGAGAAAACCGCACTCGTGATCGATATTCACACTACATCTCCACAACTACTACTACTACTAGGATCGGCATGCTGCATTGCAGCTGCATTTTTAAGAATGCTGTGCCGGCTTGTCAACAAAATTGCACCGCCACAACTCCCTATCACCCATGACATTTGCTAGATCATCCGCATCTTTAAGGCCAGTGTCCTTTAAGATGCGTCTCAAGAAAGTCATGGGCTGCCCACCATGCTTATTCACTCCATGAGGCTGCCAAAGTACAAGATTATGCACTGGCTGGTCCTCACGGCGAAAGCAATGTCCTGCAATGTCCTGTCTCCACAAAAGTGAGTGTAGATAACAAGTTATATGTAGTATTTATTTATTATATAAAGTAATATGTAAAAGGCTCACCCCTACTTTTGTTTATAATGTAAGGAGCCTGCGCGAACGCAAGCTCCAGCTAACACAAATTTAGCACCCGAGTTTCCTCGATTTGAGAAAATCGCAGGGGTCAACCCAAGTGGAGTGCTGTTGGTGGCTGTCTCTCGGTTGATGGTGTGGGGAGGCTACTAGATGGTGCTGTAAATTGCCGCCTGCGTAGGAAAACGCGGCTGCGCCTCAGGACACGGCCGCTTTCCTGTCGCACAAGGTAGTCGTGGTTGAGCATGGCCTCGTCGACTATGATTCCGTGTCTGGTCGATCGCCTGTCGCGGGGGTCCTGTATATGGACGGGGTTTCCGGTTGGCAACGCCTCCAGCGGCTTCGTGTGGCAGTTGTAGTTCACTAACAGTTTTTCACGTGTAGTTTCCGCAATTGCATCAAGTTGGTGGAACGTCTTGCGCCACTTCTCGTCCAATGTCCTGAAGTGGACGGGGAGGGACTCTCGGATATTGTGGCCGTAAAGCGTCCGCCGTAATGTGGAGTGTTTCGGAACGCCAGTATCCCGCCTGCTATCCCGTCTGAATCGTGTTTGGCACCACGGATTATCTTCTTCACGGCCTTCATGGCAGCCTCTGCTCGTCCATTGGTGCGGGGGAGGTGGGGACTGGATGGTTTATCATCTCCTTGGAAACGAGTTGTGTTCCACCATCTGGGTGGAAGATGGTAGGCACTGCTGTGGCGAGGAACAGCTTACGTAGGCAATTCACAATGCGAGTGGACGTTGTGTTCGCGTTCAATCGGAATAACGTCGGCCATCTGGTGAACTCGTCGGTGACCACGAAATAGTGAATCTGGTCGACTTGGAGGAGGTCGGCATGGACTCGTTGGAATGGGTGGGTTGCATCTGGGTTATGTTGCAGTGGTTCCGCCACGTGGGACGGGAGAGTTGTCTGACATGATTGGCACTGCTCTACCACCTGTTTGACGTCGTGGGTGATAGAGGGCCACCAAACAGACCGACTGGCTCGGTTCCGGGTCTTGTTGAGACCCTGGTGGGCGGCGTGGAGCTAGTGGAGGGTTTAAGGGCGCATCTCAACTGTGATGTAGAGCTGTGGTCCACGGAGCATGATGGCGTCATGAACCATCAGTTCAGTGTGGTGCGTGAAGTAAGGCTGGATGAGGTTGTCCTCCACATTGTGTTTGGAGGTCGGCCAGCCCTCCCTTATTATGGATAACAGGGTCTGGTATACAGGGTCACATTGGCTGACGTCGATGACCTGTTGGAGGCTGGCGTCTCGGGACTCAACTGACAGGATCTCGCCGAATGCAGTGTTAACGATAAACTCACGGTCAGCGTCGTCTTCAGTGGAGAGCAGGAGGTCGTCGGGCTGGGGGGTACGGCACGTGCGCGGGAGAAGGCATCCGCGATCAGGTGTTTCGACCCCTTCTGGTGTCTCGCTATTAGGTTGAAGCGGGACAACAGCGTTTTGAGTTTGAGGAGTCAGTCGTTACTCACCTAGTCCAGGCGGCGTTCATTGAGGATGGGGATCAATGGGCTGCCATCCTTGACTATCTCGAAGTGACGCAACCCCTAGATAAAGTAACGACACTTGTGGGCCCCCCAGGCCGCACCGAGGGCCTCCAATTCAGCCATCCCGGACCAGTCGGCCTCGTGTTTGGCGAGGGTCTGGGAACTGCACTGGACCGTGAGCCAGTGGTTTGAACTTGAGTCCCACTGGCGGAGAAAAAACCCGAGGCCGTTAATACAGGATGCGTCTTTGAGTTCTGTCCAGCAGTCGGGGTGGAATCCAGAGAGGAAGTGGGGGCTGGACAGGGCTGCCCGGGTCAACTCGAACGCTGTCTGGTGTTGAGGTAGCCACAGCCATGTTGAGTGGCTGAAGTTGAGGCCTCGTAGTGTCTCCACCAGCTGGGTGATCTCGGCTGTGGAGTTACCCAGCTGTTGGGCGAGGCCGAGGAATGAGCGGAGTTCCTTCCAGCACGTGTGCGTCGGGAAGTGGCGAAGGTCTTCCGTAAATTCCGGGTCTGTCATGTACCTGCCGTGTGAGATGAGGTAGCCGCCGAACTTCCCTTCAGGAAGGCTGAATTGCACTTTCCTGGAGTTGATAGAAATGTCAGCGGCATCGCAGGCAGCGAGGACCCGGGCGACAGCCTCCGCATGTTCTTCTACGGAGTCCGCATAGATGAGGATGTTCTCAACTATTCGGCCGATGTTGGGGATGCCATGGAGTTCCTTGGCCATTCGGGCATTGAACCGGTCCGAACTGCCGTACCACCCCATTGGCATTCGGCGGTATTGGTAGTGCAGGGTTGTGAATGTCGTCAGCTTCTGGCTGGCTATGTCGAGGCCGACCTGGTGGAACCCCTTGAGTCCGTCAAGAACCATGAAACAGCGCGCCGTTGGGGAGATGCAGGATACGACCTGGAAGGGGGATGGCGCGATGTAGGCAGGCTGGACGGTGTGGCAGTTCAGCTCCCGGAGGTCGACTGTAATCCGGACTGAGATTCCCTCCTTTTTCCGGGTTACTACCATGGGGCTGAGCCACTCACTCGGGTCGTTCTCATCATCTGCCGGCTCCAGGATTCCCATGGCGACCTGCTCATCCAGCTCCTTTTCAAAGGCGGCCTCGATGTTGGCAGGTATAATGCGGTTCGCATAGTGGAAGGAGGGTTTCTCCCCAGGCACCATTTTAATTGTTATGTCACCACCCCGCATCACCCTGCAAATCCCTGAAAGAGGGTGCGGGAACCTGGCAACGAAGGACTCCCACAGCACCGGTGGCAGCCCAGCAATGGGAGGTCGTGGCTGGGAGGTGGGAGTTTGAGGTGGTGGCTGTGCCTGCAGGGTGTGGCTGGTGGTTGGTGCGCATTGTGGCAGGGTGGCTCTGCGAGTGGGTGGCTGGCCACCATGGAGAATCGGGCTCTGGAGGATACATAAAAGGAAACAAGTTCTGAGCGATAGCAGTGGCTCGTGTAGGCCGTCCAGGACCCAGACTTCCATTGTGCAAGCTGTATGCAGCGAGTGGCACTGGATTGTCGCCTGAAATACTCCTTTGAATAACCACCCTGAACGACTGCGATTGGCTAATCGGGGTGGTTGGATCGCCGAGTTGGTTAGGCGGAGGTTAGCGTTGGTCCCACCGAACGCCAAGAAGATCCAGAAGGGGGTGGCGGTTATGTTGGTGCTGGAGTCCGGGAGGAACTGGAGCTCCTTGAAACCAAACTTTGGGTTCCTGGTGACTTGGAGGCCCACGGTCACCGTTTCCAGAGCCTCCAGTTGCTCTAAGGCAGAAATGATGGGGGCGCTCTCCAGTTCAGTGCCTGCAAGGATCGACCACATCTCGGCAGTGCCAGAATAGGCCGCTGTTTGAGGGTGGGGGGGTGGTATGTCTGCAGCGTGGGACTGGGGCTCGCGTTGGTGGGGGCACATCCTGTTGTAATGCCCCAACTTGTTGCAGTGGCGGCAGTGGGCGTTGGTGCTGGGGAAGGATTCACCTGGTTCGTGGGGTGGGTAGCCATAGTTGGTGCAACGCGAGTCCGATGTGGGGTTCCGGTGGCGTCGGTTTCCTGGTGGGTGGTTGCATGGTGGTACATTGGCACGCGAGGCTGCGGGTGTCACTGGGGTTGGTGCAGCAGGGGCAGATATCGTTGCGGCATCCTTGCGGGCGGTCCAGACGGACTGGGCGAGGTGTAGGGCGGCGGTGATGGAGCTGCCATTGGGGAGGAGGAGCAGTTGCTCTGTCACCTCCTTATTGCTGAAACCTGCAATGAATTGATCGAGGAGCCGTTCATTGAAGTGGGCGTCAGTGGAAGGGAGTGCCTCGAAGCCGCACTTGGCTGCGATTTCTCGCAGATTAACGAGGAACGCTTCCGGGGTTTCCTCGGTGAGTCAGGCGCGCCGGGTCAGTTCTTGGTGGTGCACCCACTTGTTGGTTCCTCCTTTAATGTGGGTGTCTAGGGAGGCGATCACAGTAGTGGCGTTTTGGTTGTCTGCTGCTGACAAACCGAGACCCTTCATGATGTCGTTCATGCTGCGCGAAAATGCGTGGTTAGAGTGGCCCGCCATTGGCTATTCGTTACGCGCAATAGTTCTGCTGATACTGTGGGGTCCGGTGGGTTGTTGGGGTCGGCAGTCCGCAGGTTTTCCATGCCGGACGTGACCAGGAACGCGTCCCACCCATATCTCCACAGGTCCCACGTTGACTGTTCGGAGTCGATGTCGAAGGCGGGTCGAATGCAGCTGAGGATAAATGAGTGGGGGTCTCGGTGGTCGTTAGCCATTCGGTAGAATGTTAGAAATGGATCCAATATAGGCTAATATAAATAATATTGAATAGTAATATTTACCAGCTTGACGTGTCAGTCAGTGCAGCAGTCAGATAGTACATTGTAGTGGGTAGGGAAGACCTACTGGTACAGAGGTAGTAGGTTCGTATCCTACACACTGTGCCAAGTGTAATCTGTATAATAATCATAAGTCAGTATGGTGTAATAAATCTATTTGGTAAGAGATATATATAAGGCCTTCACACACGTACAGTATATCAGGATTACATAACGTCGTTTCTCGGTATCACTTTGCCGCATCGGATCCGAACCCTAGATATACAAATCCACCTATATCCTTCGCCACTGTACCACCATCTCTGGGTGCGACAGATGGACAGTGCGACAGAGTTGCGTAGGTGGAACTTTATTCCATTCGCTAGAAGACCGGTATGAGATTCGGCGATATGTTTGTTGTCAATTAGGTGGTTCTTAGTAATATGATCTTGGGTGGCGAAAATGACAATCTCCTTTATACATAGATTCCGTATTAGAGAGTTAATTGAAGAAACTAGACAGTCCTTCCGTACTAATAGTCCAGATATTACTATTTGACAATTTCGCCACCTTCCCTCTTGGCTCTTGCTATATGGATTGTATCTCTTAATTTCATTGGGATTGATTCTTCCATGTTTGTATTAAAATCGTTAGTACCAGTTTGTATATAAATTTCTTTAACATTGGGATAGGTTTTGATGGCAGACAATATACTAGCCACCAAGGCCGCGGTAGTAGACGTTGGAATCATCACCACAGTCGATTTTATTTTGCGAGTCATAATAGTCCTCCTGTTGCTGTCCATCATTAATAAACAAGTTGTTTGCTCGTCTCGTATTTGTTATTATTATTGTTGGCCACTAGAATAGAGCCATCGTTTTCTTTACTTGGAGAATTATTCCGATCAAATTCCGACTGTTTATGTGTGTTTGGGGTCTTTTGGATGTTGGTGTCAGAATTAATTACGGTCGTAGCTATGGCCTGGCAACTTATTTCAGACTGATTGAAACTATAATTTGGTTCAATGAACTCAGTACTCGTGTTTTGTGCCGTATTTGTCGCTGTGGAGTTGTGATTTGGTAGTAGCAATAGGCCTACTGGGATACATGCCACCCCCCCCCCCCCCCCCCGGCTAAATTTTTCTACAAATCGTAATGAGATTGCATAGAATTTGAAACAGAGATAGTTTCACTCAACTCCTCCTGGAAAGGGTGAGCCAGAATTTTTATTTTCGCTTTCATTCTTTAGCTACAAGCTTTAAAAAAGGTGTCTCCGAAGAAATTGTATCAGTCCGCAGTTATTCTTCAAACCTATAGTGATTTGTTGGTACTAGTGGAAAGCGGACAGTGCAAGGATTCCAAACATGTAAAAATATTTTGTTACATTATGTCAACTTAACAGCGTTCTGGGAATTACTCGTAACGCTGCAAAGTCTACTTTGCAGCGTTGCGGCCTATAGGACGGAACGTTGCAAAGTAATCATTGACATGGAAACAACTTCAATTACCGTATTCGAGAATGTATTATTTCCATATATATTAATGCGCGCTTCTTTATTCAATAAAGCAGCACGTGTGTTTGCTTGGATAATGCGTTTGAAATGACGGGATTATACTATGTAAGTACTGTATGCTCCCTCTAGTGATTCTGAGAGTACTCCAAAGTCATCAGCAAAGTCTAGATCAGTTAAGTACTTGGCAGGATTTCCTCGACTTCTGGAGCCAGTAGGTGGAGTTATCATCACCCCATCATCATTATGATGATCTTAGGACATGCATAGAACATAGTCAACAACAATTATGAACAAGAATGGTGCAAATGTGTCTCCCTGGAGGACGCCCCATAATACTTCAAATGGTTCTGCGTCACCGTCAACAGTAGACACAAATGTTGTCGAACCATCGTATACTGATCTGATTGCTGCAATAATTTCATCAGGAATCCCATATAATGAAAGTATGCTGAACGTGAACATACGTGAGCGAGAGACTGAATCAAAGGCCTTGACGAAGTCAACAAAGATAACAGCCAGATGCTTGTCTTTCTTTTTTGATAACTCTTCAATTACCCTTCTAAGTGCCAAAATGGGCTCCATGGTCCCACGACCTTTATGGAACCCATTCTGATTTCCACGGAGCAGTCTCTCAATGGGATCCCTGATTCGATTTAATAGAATTCTATTGTATAGCTTTGCAGCAATCGAGATCAATGAGATTCCCCGAAAAGAACCATAGAGTGTTTGGTTGCCCTTCTTGGGAACTGGCACCAACTTATTTGATTTCATTTCTTGTGGGACTCTTGTTGTTCGGTACATGTCTACTATGATGGGATAGATTATGGATTCTCTCTCCTCTAAGGCAGGCAGGTTGGGGTCTAAATTCCCTATAAACTTATAAAATAAAGAGTTTGTTACGATCGATTTCGAGCTCCCAGGCCCATTCTCAAGTAAATAATTAACAATATGAAATCACATTACAGACTAAATAATTAAATGGAGTAGGCCTACATGGAATAGCTAAATACTGAAATACGTAAGAAAAATTACAGAAATACACTAAAATAAATAACGAAATAAACTGCAAAGCCCTGGTAAAACTCAGAAACCGAACAATAGCCTTACAATAAAATAAATACTGAAATAATACAGTTAGATGTTGTATGATAATAAACCACAGATACCGTTACCGGTTTGTAATGCTGGTTCTGTAGTCTGACAGCCTGGGCTACGTGGTGTACGGTGTAGGCCATGGTACGGTAGGCTGTCAGGCAGGGGCAGTACAGCAGTATAATTTTTTTTTTTTTTTTTGGTTCCAAAAGAAAGTTAAAGAAGGTAACTAAGTTTGAAGTCACTAGTAATGGACATAAGATTGAAAATAAAAAGGAAGTTAAATATTTAGGCGCCACATTGGATAACTGCTTATCAGGAGAAAGTACAGTGAAAAATATTTTCTCGAAAGTTAACAGTAGGCTTAGGTTTCTATACAGAAATAAAAATAGTTTGAACACCGACTCCCGCAAGTTACTTTGCTCTTCTTTAATACAGTGTCACATGGACTATGCGTGCTCTTCTTGGTATGAAGGCTTAACCAAACAGCTTAAATGTAAATTACAAGTAGCTCAGAATAAAGTAGTACGATTTATTAAAGACTACAAACCTAGGCACCACCTAACTCCAGATGACTTTTCTGAATCTGGACTACTTAACTTAGATAGTAGAGTTAAGCAGCTACGCCTTAACCATGTGCATAAAGTGTATAATGGTAAATGTCCCAATTACCTAAAACAAAAATTCAACAGAGTACGCGATACACACTCTTACAGTACCAGAGCTAGTGCTTCAAACTTCTACCTCCCGAATTGTAAATCCTTTGAATCTGATACTTTCTTTTTTAACGGCATAAAAAATTGGAACGCTCTGCCTAATGAAATTAAAAACCTAAATAATCAACATTCTTTTAAATCTGCAGTTAAATCTCATCTCCGTGTGCAATGTAAAAATAGGTACAATAGTCCTACAGTAAGTTATTAGTTTATTACTTATTTACTATTTATACTGTAATTACGTTTTATAATAAATTGTTCTGTACATTACATCTTTATCGTTGAGTCGGGCATTGTCACGCTCTCGGTAAAGTTGTACATGTACATAGTGTAATTACGTTTTATATTGGTTTTAGGTTAGCGTAGTGTAATATTGTATTTGTAACCAAGTAACATAAAGGACCCCCTTGGAAATAAGCTGCAAAGCTTTAGGGGTAATCCTACTGTATATGTTATGTTGGACAATACCTTTATACCGGTACATTGTTTGGTGTATTTGTTATTGTTTTTACATAATGTATAAATAAATCTATCTATCTACAATTCGTACTAACATTTGACAGATCAAAATATTCAGGTGAACCTAAAGATATACAGTACAGTAGATAAAATAACGGGGCGGGAAAAGTTAATATAGAGCACCATATAGCATAGTAGAACTAAATAAAAGAACACGGCATATAAAATAAATAGAACAAATAGGGCATCGTTAAAAGTAAATAAAGGCACGGCGTATTGGAATAAATTAATTTAAACTTGTGCAAAATCTTAAACTACAGTAGTTCCCTGCAAACATTTTACGTTAATTACGCTAATCTAACGTTAGACTTTAGTCTTTTTTAGGTTAGAAAAATAAAGTTATAAAAATAACTTAGAACAAACGTTTTCTAACGTCTTATAATCGTTTAAAAACTACATGTCTAAAATCAACCAAACCCAAACGTTAAACTGAATGAATTGAAACTTGAATTTTAACATCAATTTTTAACGTTATTTTGAAACGTCTGACATTGGTTAAATTTAATCATGTACATAAATCACTAAACCCAAACGTTAAACAGATGTTGAATTTTAACATCAATTTTTAACGTTATTTTGAAACGTCTGACATTGGTTAAATTTAATCATGTACAAAAATGACTAAACCCAAACGTTAAACAGATGTTGAATTTTAACATCAATTTTTAACGTTATTTGAAACGTCTGACATTGGTTAAATTTAATCATGTACAAAAATGACTAAACCAAAACGTTAAACTGACGTTGAATTTTAACATCAATTTTTAACGTTATTTTGAAACGTCTGACATTGGTTAAATTTAATCATGTACAAAAATGACTAAACCCAAACGTTAAACAGATGTTGAATTTTAACATCAATTTTTAACGTTATTTTGAAACGTCTGACATTGGTTAAATTTAATCATGTACAAAAATGACTAAACCCAAACGTTAAACTGACGTTGAATTTTAACATCAATTTTTAACGTTATTTTGAAACGTCTGACATTGGTTAAATTTAATCATGTACAAAAATGACTAAACCCAAACGTTAAACAGATGTTGAATTTTAACATCAATTTTTAACGTTATTTTGAAACGTCTGACATTGGTTAAATTTAATCATGTACAAAAATGACTAAACCCAAACGTTAAACTGACGTTGAATTTTAACATTAATTTTTAACGTTATTTTGAAACGTCTGACATTGGTTAAATTCAATCATGTACATAAATCACTAAACCCAAACGTTGAATTTTAATATACATTTTTAACGTTATTTTGAAACGTCTGATGTTGGTTAAATTCAATCATGTACATAAATCACTAAATCCAAACGTTGAATTTTAACATAGATTGTTAACGTTATTTTGAAACGTTTGACATTGGTTAAATTCAATCATGTACATAAATCACTAAACCCAAACGTTGAATTTTAATATACATTTTTAACGTTATTTTGAAACGTCTGATGTTGGTTAAATTTAATCATGAACATAAATCACTAAACTCAATATTAAACAAACGTTGAAATTTAACATCGATTTTTAATGTTAATTTAAAACGTCTGACATTGGTTAAATAGAATCATTCTTTGTATAGAAAATTGTAATGTAATTTAGTCACGTTAATATTTATTGCACCAGGCCCCCGGAATATAGTGTTGTAATTCAGTGTCATGCAACTATCTATCAAGTTGTACCTTGTGGTCTTACTTTTGTACCTGGGGGGGGGGGGGGGGTGTGGCGTGTGGTCTGGTCTTACTTTTGTACTAGGGGGTCTTACATTTGTTCCAGGGGGGTCTTACTTTTCTACCAGGGGGACTTACTTTTGTACCTGGGGTGTCTTACTTTTGTACCTGAGGGGGGAGGTCTTACTTTTGTACCTGGGGGTCTTACTTTTGTTCCAGGGGAGTCTTACTTTTGTCCCAGGGGGGTCTTACTTATGTACTTGGGGGGGGGGGGGCTTAATTTTGTACCTGGAGGCGTCATACTGTTGTACCTGGGGTGGGTCTTACGTTTGTACCTGGGGGCCTTACGTTTGTACCTTGGGGGGGGGGGGGGTCTTACGTTTGTACCTGGGGGTCTTGTTTTGTACCTGGGGTGGGTCTTACCTTTGTACCAGGGGGATTTACTTTTGTACCAGGGCGGGGAAGAGGGGGGGGGGGGTCTTACTTTTGTAGGGTCTTTGGTCTTAAGGTGTTGGGTCTTAGGTCTTTATTTTGTACTCCCATAATATAACTACTTGTAAAAGCTTCTGTGGGATATAACTGGCCCCTTTTGCTTCGCAATCCAGTTTCCCCCCAGGCGCTGGAATACTCTAAAAAGGTTCTCTAACTGTATATATATTCCCCTCGCCCGCAAGGTACCGTTACAGGTGTTTTAACGGACATAAAAGTCATTCTGCTATATACGTGTTTTGGCGGACATGGTAAGGCAAAAAACCTGTAATGCACCAACTACCTTTCACAGCTTAGCCGTGATGATTCATATTACGACATCTAACAGCTGGTTGCTGACATGGAAACAGCCATTGGATGCATGGTTCTTTGTTTGGCTTGAGCCAATCAGAGCGATTTTTCCTGTCGACGTGTAGCTTTTCAGCCGATCATAAGGAGAGTGTTCAGTCTTACTGCTCTTACTTGATACTTTGTTGTTATTGCTGTCTAAGCCAGAAACACCGGCTTTTTGGGAAGAACTCTAGTAAACTGCTTAGATTATAGAAAGTATAACTGTTACCGGCGGTGTTACCTCACTTAATTTAACTGCACTAATCATATTGTTTGTACTGCTATTTACCGTCAGTTATTAATTGTATCTATTTGTTGATGGAAATATTGCTCTTTGGAGAATACGGATAAATCACCCAAAATTCCCAATTTTCTTGATACACTACAGGTTAGAGAGGCGGGCTATATATAACAATTGCGATTTATATCAATGTGGTGTGTATTGAATCTAATGTTATTTAGTAGACACTACCTGAGTCAATTGCTGTTCTCTTTATGTGTGATCAAATATACTGACGGTCGGCAGAATAGTGTGCATGATTGTGAGTGTGATGTGACTGGTAACAAAGCATTTCCTAAAGAATGCGACTTATACTTTAATCATAAGCCTTATCGTTGCGTTTAGTATAAGTCCTAGCTCTGTTTAAATAGATAGAGCGCCACGTCCTAAAGGAACTGTTAATATTTCCCGAAAGTTAATAATATCTGTCAGAAATTACATATTAGTGATCTATCGAATAATACAATAGGCTTACACTGCAACCTTACACTGCAATAATAAAATCTAAGCATCCGAATTCAGCCTCCCGGGTGTAGATCCATCGGGTGAATGATCGCGCATGGGCTGGCTTCGGCTAATGTTTTGTTTATTAGCATAAAATATTGTCGTATGCTAAAGGTGTGTTAATTAACTAAAAGACATATAAATTTTGGCAGGTTAAACTGCTAAAGGTCTTCAAAAGCGCGAACAGTAACAGTTACTTTGTATTGCAGTGTAAGCATTAAATACAGTTTAATACTGTTCTGTCGAACAGTAACAGTTATAATCTTATTGCAGTAGGCAATAAGGTTGCAAAATACCGTAGTGACTGGTAAAACTGAACCGGTACTTCTGTAGGTCAGTAGGCCTAACTGTCATCACCGGTACCGGTACTGCTGTACAAGTACATTTAGTATTATTTCGATTGTGATCTATTGTATATTGTAGGCTGCCAGGGGAATAGGGATTGATCACCCCTCATTCTTTTGTATAGTTTACTTATTTCTGTCGGTTTTATTTACTAGTAGGCTAATATTGAGCAGAAGGCGTGTGACCCTGCTCAGATTGTTCAGATAATTGTAGGCTGAGCTGCTGTCTGACTGTTGTTGAGTTTGGAGAGATTGCGGTGTGTGTAGAGTTGGTCTGATAAAGTGCCGTTAGTAAGTTGGGGCAGCCATATGCTGAAGGTCAATCCCCTCTTAAAGAATAAGTCGTACTACCGTGTTAGAACGCATACTAACTAACAGTTTCAGAATCTGCATATACTGTAGTTTATTTAGGCTTGATTGTAGTCTGTCAGTGTTTTAGCCTGTGTTTGTTTGTGTGGTCTGTTCAGGTACCGTAATAGTTATTACTCAAATATTTGTAGGCTGGATTGTTGTCTAGCTATTTTTAGGTCTGAAGGGATTGCTGCGTGTGTAGAGTTGGTCTGATAAAGTGCCGTTAGTAAGTTGGGGCAGCCATAAGCTGTAAGGTCAATCCCCTCTTAAAGAGTAAGTCGTACTACCGTGTTAGAACGCATACTAACTAACAGTTTCAGAATCTGCACATACTGTAGTTTGTTTAGGCTTGATAGTAGTTTGCCAGCGTTTGGTTTGTATTTGTTTCAGTATTCTGTACGGGTAGCGTAATATTTATTATTCAGAGTTTATGCGATTATTCGCAACATTCATGTCCCCAAGTTTATTCCTACAGTAATTGTGCTTGTTATACATACCGTTATAGTTAAACTAACCCCGGTACTACATCAGGGCTGCTCGGCGTAGGTAAAGACTGGAGATTTTGTGCTTCGGTCACTCCAGCAGATGCCGTGGTTCTTTTAACTGTTCAAGTATATTTAACTACTGATTATTTGTTATACCGGTACTTGTACCTAATTTAGGGTTTAGTGTACAGTGCTTTCCGAAGTAATTAGTGTAGGCAGTATATTTGTGTTGTAAAGTGGTTGATAGGCACATTCGTTAGCTCTATTAGCTTCTGGGTAGGAACAATCCGTGATACATAACGTAGTACCTATAGCGATACGGTTATAGGTCGTCAGGCGGTGGTATTTTCCTATCTGGACAGTACAATATATTTACTACTACTTATTATTTAAATACCGTAGTACCCTGTCCTTTGTAATAACCAGAAATCTAACCCTTTGTTGGACTGGTTTGTAGACTTCCTGTAAAATTACCCTAAAAATTTCGTACGTAATATTTTGTTGTGTTTAATTAGAGAATTAATCTCACCCGTATCGTAAGTAATTTGTAGTATTAAGTAACTTAGGTAAATTAGAATTATCAGTTTTAGTGTCAAATAAATAGCACTTCACTGAGAGCGCACAGCTTCTGTGTAGTGACTCCCCCAGAAATAATAACATTTATTTCAAATATTGACAAAAACCCATTTTAAACGGGTATATAAATATTATAAATCAACTCAAACGATTTATAAATAGTAGGCCTGCCATACAACAACTAGGTCTCAATATCAGTTGGACTACTGCTTAAATAACGGTAATAAAGTAAGTTAAAGTAACCAAGTAACCCTAAAATATTCAGAAATTCAATTATTCTAAAATAATTGACATACCGGTATTTACCATAGGCTTATTATATTTATTTCTATAAATTTGAGCTGAAATCATACCGGTATTCTGTAATTAATTCTAGTAATAATTATACTTATATATACTATAAGTGTCAGCTGTATACCGGTATTCACGATAGGCCTATTATATATTTATATATATTTGTGCTAAAATTATATACCGGTACTCTGTGACAAATCTAGTCTGTAATAATACTTATATATATATTATAAGCATACCGGTATTCTAATATATTATATATATATCACGCTACACTGAGTAGCAGTATCGGTAATTAATTATTAGGCTAACAGTGATACTGAATTACTAGACTTGCTTTAACTGTAATATAGCAGTAGGCATTCGACTGTACAATCAAACATGGCTGACACAAGGCAAACTCTGTCAGATAGTCTCCTAGAAACAACAGCCTGTTTCTCAGATCAAAGTGTAGAGAATCCCAGACCGAGGTCTGAAACCCCTCATACTGTAAGAAGGGCAACCCCTGCAGTGGTTGTGTCAGAACCTAGGTTGGTAGAAAAGATTTCGCAATTTGCGAAGTTAGTGAAGCGCCGTTGGTCTGCCATAGGCACTCGGGCCCAAGTCAAGCGGGATCAAGAAGAAGCTATAAAACAGCAGCAACCTCCTAGCCAAGAACCTAGTTCTCAGCGGCCCGATAGCTCCAGTAGTTCGGATACTGTTGAGCGGACGCCCGAACGCGGAGCGAAGATGGCGGATACGGTTTATGATGAGCGGCCAACCTATGAAGAATCAACCGACGCCACTTCTTCTCAAGTGGAAAGTGAGGTGGAAAGCGAAGTGGAAAGTGAGGTGGAAAGCGAAGTGGAAAGCGAGGTGGAAAGCGAAGTGGAAAGCGAATTAACATCAGCAGAGAAGCCGCGAACTAGAGACGCTATCGACATTTATTTGTCCGACTATCAGCGATTCCTAGGAGACGAAGAGTTGAGGAGACGGCTGTCTGGACTTTCCCCTAATAGTGAAGGAACCAAGCTTGTGTTGGACTCAATCGATGCCGAAATGTTAGCTGCAAACCAAGCTGAATGTGATGAAAAACTCCGCCTCATTAGAGTCCGAGAAGAACAAGTAAAGAAAGAATGGATAGAGAAAAGAAAGGTGGCAGCAGCAGCGGCGGCAGAAGCAGAAGCAGAAAGAAAAGCAGCAGCGGCAGAAGCAGAAGCAGAAAGAAAAGCAGCAGTGGCAGAAGCAGAACGTAGAGCTTCTGAGGAGACTATCCAATTGGAGTTGGAAAATCTGCAAGAGACGCAAGACAGTATAAATAAACAGTTTACTGCTAATCAAATGCAGATGATGAGAAAATGAAAATCTACTCCCAAACGCCAGGGCTATACTTCATCGGAGGAAAGCGAACCACCGATCCTGAAGGCGGAGGAAATAGATCTCGTCTAAGCAGGCATAGAAAAACATCTTACCGTCACAAATTGCCTGATTTGCCCCCAGCTGTTAAAAGACAACTAACTAGCACAGACTTAGGTAGTGTAGAACCCATAGAACAATTTCTTCAGGTCAAAAGACTCCCTACTATAGTCGATGAGCCTGAAATAATTAGGCCTGTCGTTCCCAAAGTCACTCCTGTGCTAGAGACCCCTGCACTTCCAGAGCTTAACTCTAAATTCCCTTTACACTGTAAACTTGTAACTGCCTGTACCCGGTGGAACAGTCCATGCAAATACCCTGTCCTGAGCATTGAGAGAGGAATCAAAGATTTGTCTCCCGTCGTCCCGCGTCAACCCGGTACAATGTTGGCGACTCCCGCTTCGGCGGTTGAGTGGGTAGAGGAGGGACGGCGGGGAATGAACCTCCTGCTCGGACAGATGCAGGAGACTGTCCACCAGCTTAAGGGAACAGTAAGGGAAAGTAGGGCAGAGTTGCAAGAAGTGCAGCAAAGTATCGCGCTGGAACGCGACAAATTAGTCAATATACAAAAGGGCATACCAATACCCCTGTAACATTGTGTCAACCTGTTAGGTCTGAAGTATTACATGCGCAAGGTGTGGATTATTCGCTCCACACTCCTATCTGAATCACAGATAGTGGTCTCGATCAGACTGTCCGACAGGTTTTGCTGAGTGTCAGACATATTTAGTTATACAGTTGAATGTCTACTACTATAATTTCAGTTAAAGCAAATCTAGTAATTCAGTATGACCACAAGCCTAGCGATTTATTACCGGTACCGTTACTCAGGGGAACGTGATATATATACAATATATTAGAATACCGGTATGCTTATAATATATAAGTATTATTACAGACTAGATTTGTCACAGAGTACCGGTATATAATTTTAGCACAAATATATATATATATATAGTAGGCCTATAATGAATACCGGTATACAGCTTACACTTATAGTATATAAGTATAATTCTGGACTAGAATTAATTACAGAGTACCGGTATGATTTCAGCTCAAATTTATAGAAATAAATATAATAAGCCTATGGTAAGTACCGGTATGTCAATTATTTTTAGAATAATTGAATTTCTGAATATTTTGGGGTTACTTCGTTACTTTAACTTACTTTATTACCGTTATTTAAGCAGTAGTCCAACTGACAGTGAGACCTAGTTGTTGTATGGCAGGCCTACTATTTATAAATCGTTTGAGTTGATTTATAATAGATATATACCCGTTTAAAAGGGGTTTTGACAATATTTGAAATAAATGTTATTATTTCTGGGGGTCACTACACAGAAGCTGAACGCTCTCAGTGAAGTGCTATTTATTTGACACTAAAACTGATGATTCTAATTTACCTAAGTTACTTAATACTACGAATTACTTACGATACGGGTGAGATTAATTCTCTAATTAAACACAACAAAATATTACGGACGAAATTTTTAGGGTAATTTTACAGGAAGTCTACAAACCAGTCTAACAAAGGGTTAGATTTCTGGCTATTACAAAGGACAGGGTACTACGGTATTTAAATAATAAGTAGTAGTAAATATATTGTACTGTCCAGATAGGAAAATACCACCGCCTGACGACCTATAACCGTATCGCTATAGGTACAACGTTATGTATCACGGATTGTTCCTACCCAGAAGTTAATAGAGCTAACGAATGTGCCTATCAACCACTTTACAACACAAATATACTGCCTACACTAATTACTTCGGAAGGCACTGTACTCTAAACCCTAAATTAGGTACAAGTACCGGTATAACAAATAATCAGTAGTTAAATATACTTGAACAGTTAAAAGAACCACGGCATCTGCTGGAGTGACCGAAGCACAAAGTCGTCAGTCTTTACCTACGCCAAGCAGCCCTGATGTAGTACCGGGGTTAGTTTAACTATAACGGTATGTATAACAAGCACAATTACTGTAGGAATAAACTTGGGGACATGAATGTTGCGAATAATCGCATAAACTCTGAATAATAAATATTACGCTACCCGTACAGAATACTCAAACAAATACAAACCAAACGCTGGCAGACTACTATCAAGCCTAAACAAACTACTGTATGTGCAGATTCTGAAACTGTTAGTTAGTATGCGTGCTAACACGGTAGTACGACTTACTCTTTAAGAGGGGATTGACCTTACAGTGTTGACTGCCCCAACTTACTAACGGCACTTGATCAGACCAACTCTACACACGCAGCAATCCCTTCAGACCTAAAAATAGCTAGACAACAATCCAGCCTACAAATATTTGAGTAATAACTATTACGGTACCTGAACAGACCACACAAACAAACACAGGCCAAAACACTGGCAGACTACGATCAAGCCTAAATAAACTACGGTATATGCAGACTCTGAAACTGTTAGTTAGTATGCGTGCTAACACGGTAGTACGACTTACTCTTTAAGAGGGGATTGACCTTACAGTGTTGACTGCCCCAACTTACTAACGGCACTTTATCAGACAAACTCTACACACGCCGTAATCTCTCCAAACCCAACCACAGTCAGACAGCAGCTCAGCCTACAATTATCTGAACAATCTGAGCAGGGTCACACGCCTTCTGCTCAATATTAGCCTACTAGTAAATAAAACTGACAGAAATAGACCTAAGTAAAATCTCAATAAAAACCAGGCGTCCCCGATTTAATATCGAGACCTACCGGTATACAATAATCAAAATCGAATAATACTAATGTACTTGTACAGCAGTACCGGTACCGGTGATGACAGTTAGGCCTACTGACCTACAAAGTACCGGTTCAGTTTTACCAGTCACTACGGTATTTTGCAACCCTATTGCCTACTGCAATAAGATTGTAAACCGTTACTGTTCGCCAGAACAGTATTAAACTGTATTTAATGCCTACACTTGCAACCTTATTGCCTACTGCAATAAGATTATAAACTGTTACTGTTCGACAGAACAGTATTAAGCTGTATTTAATGCTTACACTGCAATACAGTATAAACTGTTACTGTTCGCGCTTTTGAAGACCTTTAGCAGTTTAACCTGCCAAATTTTATATGTCTTTTAGTTAATTAAAACCACTTTAGCATATGACAATAATTTATGCTAATACGCAAAACATTAGCCGAAGTCAGCCCATGCGCGATCATTCACCCGATGGATCTACACCCGGGAGACTGAATTCGGATGCTTGAATTGGATTATTACAGTGTAAGGTTGCAGTGTATACCTAATGTATTATTCGATGGATCGTTAATAATTAATCTCTGACAGATATTATTGGCTTTCGGGAAATATTAACAGTTCCTTTAGGACGTGGCGCTCTATCTATTTAAACAGAACTAGGACTTATACTAAACGCAACGATACTGCTTATGATTAAAGTATAAAACGTATTCTTTAGGAAATACTTTGTTACCAATCACAATCATACACACTATTCTGCCGACAGTCAGTACATTTGATCACACATAAAGAGAGCAGTAATTGACTCACGTAGGGTCTGCTAAATAACATTGGATTCAATACACACCACATTAATATAAATCGCAATTGTTATATATAGCCGGTCTCTCTAACCTGTAGTGTTATCAAGAAAATTGGGAATTGGGTGATTTATCCGTATTATCCAAATAGCAATATTTCCATCAACAAATATTTACAATTAATAACTGACGGTAAAATAACAGTACAAACAATATGATTAATGCAATTAAATTAAGTGAGTATGTTAATTAAGATTGATCAATTTGCGGTAACAGTTTATACTTTCGATAATTCAAGCAGTTTACGGTACAGCAGTATCTATCCAAAATGCCGGTGTTTCTGGCTTAGACAGCAATAACAACAAAGTATCAAGAAAAAACAGTAAGACTGAACACTCTCCTTATGATCGGCAGAAAAGCTACACGTCGACAGGAAAAACCGCCCTGATTGGCCCAAGCCAAACAAAGAACCACGCGTCCAATGGCTGTTTCCATGTCAGCAACCAGCTGCTAGATGTCGTAATATGAATCATCACGGCTAAGCTGTGAAAGGTGGTTGGTGCATTACAAGTTTTTTGTCTTACCATGTCCACTAAAACACGTATATAGCAGAATTACTTTTATGTCCGTTAAAACCCCTGTAAAGGTACCTTGCGGGCGAGGGGAATATATATACAGTTAGAAAACCTTTTTTAGAGTATTCCAGCGCCTGGGGGAGAACTGGCCAGCAAAGGCAAACGTATCAGTTATCCCACAAAAGCTTTTACAAGTAGATATCCGGCAACTACAGTCACAGACACCGACTTTGCGGATGACATCGCCCTGCTCTCTAATACGCTAGCAGATGCACAGCTTCTACTAAATAAAGTGGAGAGGGCTGCTAATGAGGTTGGATTGCATATAAATGCTACCAAGACCGAATTCATGACATTTAATGTTGATGGAAACTTTACAACCATTGATAATAATCAACTAAGGAAGGTTGATGACTTCCAGTACCTTGGATCATGGAGAGAGAGTAGCAAAAAGGACATAGAAGTTAGGAAAGCAGAGGCTTGGGTAGCTCTATCAAAAATGGATACCATCTGGAAATCAGATCTCTCCAGGCACCTGAAGACTAAGTTCTTTTGAGCCACAGTGGAAAGTGTATTTTTATACGGGGGTGAGACCTGGACACTGACTAAATCACTTGAACAACGAATTGATGGTTGCTACACAAAACTACTAAGGGCAGCCCTAAACATCAGCTGGAGACAACACATGACAAACGCCGAGCGTTATGGTACAATACCACCTGTATCAACCACCCTCCATGATTAAGATTCAGTGGGCACTGCTGGCGAAGTAAAGACGAGGTCATACCAGTTCTACTTTTCTGGCAACCAACTCATGGAAAGAGTAGTCGTGGACGACCGGCTATAACATATATAGATCGACTTGAAAGGGATACTGAACTTGAGAGAAACAAATTGAAACAACTAAGGAGAATCGGGAAGCCTGGAAGGATCTCATTTCCACTGTCAGAGTTCGCTCGACCTAGTAGTAGTTGGAGAATCGGGAAGCCTGGAAGCATTTCATTTCCACTGGAGTTCGCTCGACCTAGTAGTAGTAGTAGAATCAGGAAGCCTGGAAGGATCTCATTTCCACTGTCCGAGTTTGCTCGACCTAGTAGTAGTAGTAGAATCGGGAAGCCTGGAAGGATCTCATTTCCACTGTCCGAGTTCGCTCGACCTATTAGTAGTAGTAGAGTCGGGAAACCTGGAAGGATCTCATTTCCACTGTCCAAGTTCGCTCGACCTAGTAGTAGTAGTAGAATCTGGAAGCCTGGAAGGATCTCATTTCCACTGTCCGAGTTCGCTCGACCTAGTAGTAGTTGGAGAATCGGGAAGCCTGGAAGGATCTCATTTCCACTGTCTGAGTTAGCTCGACCTAGTAGTAGTAGTAGAGTCAGGAAGCCTGGTAGGATCTCATTTCCACTGTCCGAGTTCGCTCGACCTAGTAGTAGTAGTAGAATCTGGAAGCCTGGAAGGATCTCATTTCCACTGTCCGAGTTCGCTCGACCTAGTACAGTAGTAGTTGGAGAATCGGGAAGCCTGGAAGGATCTCATTTACACTGTCCGAGTTCGCTCGACCTAGTAGTAGTTGGAGAATCGGGAAGCCTGGAAGGATCTCATTTCCACTGTCCGAGTTCGCTCAACCTAGTAGTAGTAGTAGAGTCGGGAAGCCTGGTAGGATCTCATTTCCACTGTCCGAGTTCGCTCGACCTAGTAGTAGTAGTAGAATCTGGAAGCCTGGAAGGATCTCATTTCCACTGTCCGAGTTCGCTCGACCTAGTAGTAGTAGTAGAATCGGGAAGCCTGGAAGGATCTCATTTCCACTGTCCGAGTTCGCTCGACCTAGTAGTAGTAGTAGAATCTGGAAGTCTGGAAGGATCTCATTTCCACTGTCCGAGTTCGCTCGACCTAGTAGTAGTAGTAGTAGAGCCGTCAGCTTTCCCTGGCTTATTCAAAATATAGATGGTAACAACGTTGTAATATACAAAATGGACATAATAGGCGAAATAATATAATGGTAGGCCTATTTTTTTATTTTATTCATAAAATCATAATGATGAAATAAATTGCAGAAACAACTACACTAAATTTATACATTGAAACGATAAGTAATACTGTAATAATAATATTATACATAAATATATTCTGTACTACTGTCAGACTGTACACATAACATAATGAAGACAATATATTAAAGTAGGCCTACAACAAATCAAATTAACTGCATGTAAAAAGGCACTACAATAATGTCTAAAAATATATACAAGAAGATGTACATTATGAATAATACATTATACAATGTAAGTAATTATTCTTGTTATTGCACATTATTTATGAAATTACGATCCACCTCGACTCGAGGATCCACTGTAACCCGAGGATCCACCGTGACCCGAGGATCCACTGTGACCCGAGGATCCACTGCGATCCGAGGATCCACTGTGCCCCGACAATCCACTGTGACCCGTGGATCTATTGTGCCCCAAGGATCCACTAGAATCCGAGGATCCAGTGCGACCCGATGATCAACTGTGACCCGAGGATCCAATGTGCTCCAAGGATCCACTGTGACCCGAGGATCCACTGTGACCCCAGATCCACTGCGATCCGAGGATCCACTGTGACCCGACGATCCACTGTGACCCGTGGATCTATTGTGACCCAAGGATCCACTGTGATCCGAGGATCTACTGCGACCCGATGATCAACTGTGACCCGAGGATCCAATGTGCTACAAGGATCCACTGTGAACCGAGGAGCCACTGTGACACAATGATCCACTGCGATCCAAGGATCCACTGTGACCCGAGGATCCACTGTGATCCGAGGATCCAATGTGACTCGAGGATCCACTGTGACGCAAGGATCCACTACACTCAGATGATCAACTGTGACCCGAGGTTGTACTGTGCCCCGGGGATCCACTGCGACCCGAGGATCCACTGCGACCCGAGGATATACTGTGGCCCGAGGCTCCACTGTGCCCCTATGATCCACTGTGAACCAAGGATCCACTGCGAGCCAAGGATCCACTGTGCCCCAAGGATCCACTGCGACCCGAGTATCCACTGCGACCCGAGGATAGACTGTGGCCCGAGGCTCCACTATGCCCCTAGGATCCACTATGACCGAGGATCCACTGCGACCCGAGGATCTACTGTGCCCCAAGGATCCACTGCGACCAGATGATTCTCTGTGACCAGATGATACACAACTTTCAGAGCCTCCACTGAGACCCGAGGATCCACCGTGATCCAAGGATCCACTACATTCAGATGATCCACTGTGACCAGATGATACACAACGTTCAGAGGATCCACTGTGACCCTAGGATCCACTCTGACATTGGGATCCACTATAAGCAGAAGATCCACTACGTTCACAGTATCCACTGTGACCCTTGGATCCATTGGGACCCGAGAAAGGATCCACTGCGACCCGAGGATCCACTGTGACCCGAGGATCCATTGGGACCCGAGGAAGGATCCACTGCGACCCGAGGATCCACTGTGACCCGAGGATCCATTGGGACCCGAGGAAGGATCCACTGCGACCCGAGGATCCACTGTGAGCCGAGGATCCACTGTGACTCGAGGATCCACTGTGACCGAAGGGAATCCACTGTGACCCAAGGATGCACTACGTTCAGAGGATCCAATGGGACCCGAGGTAGGATCCACTGCAACCCAAGGATCCACTGTGACCCGAGGATCCATTGGGACCCGATGAAGGCTCCACTGCGCACGAGATCCACTGTGACCCGAGGAATCCACTCCGTTCAGATGAACCACTACGGATACACTACGTTCAGAGGGTCCACTGTGACCATAGGATCCACTGTGACCTTGGGATCCATTACGACCCGAGGATTCACTGTGACCCGAGGATCCATTGTGACCCGATGATGATCCACTGTGGCCCGAGGATGCACTACGACCCGGGGATCCACTGTGACTCGAGGATCCACTGTGACCCGAGGATCCATTGTGGCCCGCGTATACACAGTGACCCGACGATCCAGTGAGGCCCGAGGATCCACAACGACCCGGGGATCCACTGTGACCCGATGATCCAGTGTGGCCCAGGATCAAATACGACCTATGGATCCACTGTGACCCGAGGATCCACTACAACCCTAGGATCAACTGTGACCCGAGGATCCACTAGGACCCAATGGTCAACTGTGATCCGAGGATCCTCTACAACCCTAGGATCAACTGTGACCCGAGGATCCACTAGGACCCAATGGTCAACTGTGATCCGAGGATCCACTACAACCCTAGGATCAACTGCGACCCGAGGATCCACTAGGACCCAATGGTCAACTGTGATCCGAGGGTCCACTACAACCCTAGAATCAACTGTGTCCCGAGGATCCACTAGGACCCAATGGTCAACTGTGATCCGAGGATCCACTACAACCCTAGGATCAACTGTGACCCGAGGATCCACTAGGACCCAATGTTCACCTTGATCCGAGGATCGTTAAGAATATCCACTGGCAGTAGGCCTACGGTTTACGTGACCAAAGGGTCATGAAAAGACAATTTTGTGAAATAAAATTATTGCATATACTTTACTTGAACAAGAAATGCCTTTTTTCCCCGTGAGCCATATTCTGTCAGCGGAGAAAAAATACATAGTTATTACTCTACATGGTGTTCGTTGGTGCCTTCAATAAGAAAGTTGCGTGCCCAGGTCACCGGCGGAAACATATTAAACCGCCTCTGATGAAGACATGTTTAGTATATATAATATTATTATAATATACATTGGTTGAAATATTTGGCTATAATACTATTTTGAACACCTGAAGAAAAAGATCGCAACCACCCCAGCCCCCCCCCCCCCCCCCCCCCCCCCTAACTTAATGTGCCTTCACTTAAATCATTGGGAGAAGGTAGAGAAAGTAGTTGCGACTTAACTGTATGTTGTTAACAAATCTATGGCAGCCTTTTTCATTTTTGTAGTAAGTGGTACCTTTTTCTTTAATAACTTCATTTCATTAGGCTTATCAGGATCCACTGCATCTGAGTTTACAAAGGAAGTTTCATCAACACCAATATCATCTTCCATGGCAATTTTTATGTCTTTACTTCTGTCTCCACTCTCCATGCTATCCAAAGGAATGGCGCCAATGATGTCACTGGAATTAACCTTCTTATTCGCCTCATAAGATGATATGATTAGGTCCTCCTCGATAGAAAGCCTATCAGAATGATCGCCACCTTCCATATCTGCTGAATCAGCATTGTGTACTTTCTCTGAAATAAGATCTTTAACTTCATCCTTCGACAATGAATAAGACTCGTTGCAAATTCCTCCGCCATTCTCCGAAGACGAAGTATCGTGGACGTCGGCAACAACGACTACAGACGTCAGAGGTAGATGAACCTCACTCGATGGAGAACCAATCCTGGGAGTTACAACTTCTTCAGCAGGTGAAAAGGGTATCTCTGAAAAATGTGATTCTTCTTCTATATTGTCAGAACGTATCTGCGCGCCACCCAATATATTTTTGAATATTCGATTATCTTTGCCCTTTGCAAACTGAAATGGTTTTAATATTTTAGTAGAACCGAAGGAAGAAGACAAATTTTGCCACATCAATTGTTGCTCTTCCAATAACTTCAATTCACCTGGCGTCATTTGCTCTGTAAATTTTTGAAACGGTAAGTTGAATGACGGCATACTGTGATTGCCATTACTTTTTATCGCTTTACTTTTATCCGGAAACTTATTGCTGCTCTTATTCGCACCCTTTGGTATTTTTTTCTGTTGTTTAGATGCTTTACTTCCCCAACCCATTGTTTTCATATCAAGTATTTCTGGTTTATGGATAATTGTTGCATCTGCGACTTCTCTAGTCGTGAATCCAAAATCGTTAACAATATCTCGAACATCATCCATGTAATTATATTCCGCAAGTGAAGGACGATGTTTGGTTTTTCTAACAAATTTCGGCCAGGAGTTATAACGACGGAGACTGATGTTCGGCATCCAATTACTCATGTAACCCACTGTATGTGGACTTTCGGTTTTATTGGTCATACCAGAATCCCTATCGCTCTGTGATTGGATAGAAGTTGATATGGAGAGTATGTCACTACTGTGTTGGTGCATTGGATTCGGATCTAGTGTTGATCTAACTCTGTTTATAAGTCCATTTATATTAGATTTCCCGACAATAGAGTTGCATGTCTCCGAAGGTCTCACAAAATTCTTTCCAGTTTTCAATTTATTCATCGAGTTCATCCATCGAACGCCGTGATATGTGGAATTTTCGCTCGAATCCGGGTCTTTTTCTTTTAACGCCTCTTGCAATTTTATTTTAGCCTCCTTTCTCTCCTAAAGAAAAAAATTATTTTTATATGTACAGGTGAGAAGATAATGAATGTGCCAGGCCATATTTCATAAAAGTTAAACCATTAAAGCCTGTAGTTTCATAGAGAGAGACCCCTAATTAGAGTCGCTGTGACTTTACCATTGGTAAACTGTGTTTTAACATGAGGACGAATATCTTTTATGTAGCGTTTGTTTAATTTTGAAATATGTACAGTAATATAACATTTGGTGAGGGTGTTTTACTCACAAATGAAGTTTGAATCTTGAGATTGCTAAATGCTTCTCTGTAGTTGCGAGAGAGAACAAATAAATAGTATATCATCATCCTGTAAAGACAAAAGGTTTTATGTGCATGGAGTTAAATAGATTAAATAATATCGGTAGAACACACTGTACCAGGGTCGGTCACTATGTAAACGTAGTGGCTGCAGATCCATTAGAATACACTGTACCAGGGTCTCTATGTAAACGTAGTGGCTGCAGATCCATTAGAATACACTGTACCAGGGTCGGTCACTATGTAAACGTAGAGGCTGCAGGTCCATTAGAATACACTGTACCAGGGTCACTATGTAAACATAGTGGCTGCAGATCCATTAGAATACACTGTACCAGGGTCGGTCACTATGTAAACGTAGTGGCTGCAGATCCATTAGAATATACTGTACCAGGGTCACTATGTAAACGTAGTGGCTGCAGACCCATTAGAATACACTGTACCAGGGTCACTATGTAAACGCAGTGGATGCAGATCCATTAGAATACACTGTACCAGGGTCACTATGTAAACGTAGTGGCTGCAGATCCATTAGAATATACTGTACCAGGGTCACTATGTAAACGTAGAGGCTGCAGATCCATTAGAATACACTGTACCAGGGTCACTATGTAAACGTAGTGGCTGCAGATCCATTAGAATATAATGTACCAGGGTCACTATGTAAACGTAGTGGCTGCAGATCCATTAGAATATACTGTACCAGGGTCACTATGTAAACGTAGTGGCTGCAGATCCATTACAATACACAGTACCAGGGTCACTATGTAAACGTAGTGGCTGCAGATCTATTACAATACACTGTACCAGGGTCACTATGTAAACGTAGTGGCTGCAGATCCATTAGAATACACTGTACCAGGGTCACTATGTAAACGTAGTGGCTGCAGATCCATTAGAATACACTGTACCAGGGTCGGTCACATGTAAACGTAGTGGCTGCAGGTCCATTAGAATACACTGTACCAGGGTCACTATGTAAACGTAGTGGCTGCAGATCCATTAGAATACACTGTACCAGGGTCGGTCACTATGTAAACGTAGTGGCTGCAGGTCCATTAGAATACACTGTACCAGGGTCACTATGTAAACGTAGTGGCTGCAGATCCATTAGAATACACTGTACCAGGGTCGGTCACTATGTAAACGTAGTGGCTGCAGGTCCATTAGAATACACTGTACCAGGGTCACTATGTAAACGTAGTGGCTGCAGGTCCATTAGAATACACTGTACCAGGGTCACTATGTAAACGTAGTGGCTGCAGATCCATTAGAATACACTGTACCAGGGTCGGTCACTATGTAAACGTAGTGGCTGCAGGTCCATTAGAATACACTGTACCAGGGTCACTATGTAAACGTAGTGGCTGCAGATCCATTAGAATACACTGTACCAGGGTCGGTCACTATGTAAACGTAGTGGCTGCAGGTCCATTAGAATACACTGTACCAGGGTCACTATGTAAACGTAGTGGCTGCAGGTCCATTAGAATACACTGTACCAGGGTCGGTCACTATGTAAACGTAGTGTCTGCAGGTCCATTAGAATACACTGTACCAAAGGTCACTATGTAAACGTAGTGGCTGCAGGTCCATTAGAATACACTGTACCAGGGTCACTATGTAAACGTAGAGGCTGCACATCCATTAGAATACGCTGTACCAGGGTCGGTCACTATGTAAACGTAGTGGCTGCAGGTCCATTAGAATACACTGTACCAGGGTCACTATGTAAACGTAGTGGCTGCAGATCCATTACAATACACTGTACCAGGGTCACTATGTAAACGTAGAGGCTGCACATCCATTAGAATACGCTGTACCAGGGTCGGTCACTATGTAAACGTAGTGGCTGCAGATCCATTAGAATACACTGTACCAGGGTCACTATGTAAACGTAGTGGCTGCAGATCCATTATAATACACTGTACCAGGGTCACTATGTAAACGTAGTGGCTGCAGATCCATTATAATACACTGTACCAGGGTCACTATGTAAACGTAGTGGCTGCAGATCCATTATAATACACTGTACCAGGGTCACTATGTAAACGTAGTGGCTGCAGGTCCATTAGAATACACTGTACCAGGGTCACTATGTAAACGTAGTAGCTGCAGATCCATTAGAATACACTGTACCAGGGTCTCTATGTAAACGTAGTGGCTGCAGATCCATTAGAATATACTGTACCAGGGTCACTATGTAAACGTAGTGGCTGCAGATCCACTAGAATACACTGTACCAAGTTCACTATGTAAACGTAGAGGCTGCACATCCATTAGAATACGCTGTACCAGGGTCGGTCACTATGTAAACGTAGTGGCTGCAGATCCATTAGAATACACTGTACCAGGGTCACTATGTAAACGTAGTGGCTGCAGATCCATTAGAATACTACTACTAGGATCGGCATGCTGCATTGCAGCTGCATTTTAAGAATGCTGTGCCGGCTTGTCAACAAAATTGCACCGCCACAATTCCCTATCACCCATGACATTTGCTAGATCATCCGCATCGTCAAGGCCAGTGTCCTTTAAGATGCGCCTCAAGAAAGTCATGGGCTGTCCACCATGCTTATTCACTCCATGAGGCTGCCAAAGTAGAAGATATAGTCCATTAGATATAGTCCATTAGAATACACTGTACCAGGGTCTCTATGTAAACGTAGTGGTTGCAGATCCATTAGAATACACTGTACCAGGGTCACTATGTAAACGTAGTGGCTGCAGGTCCATTACAATACACTGTACTAGGGTCACTATGTAAACGTAGTGGCTGCAGATCCACTAGAATACACTGTACCAGGGTCACTATGTAAACGTAGAGGCTGCACATCCATTAGAATACGCTATACCAGGGTCGGTCACTATGTAAACGTAGTGGCTGCAGATCCATTAGAATACACTGTACCAGGGTCACTATGTAAACGTAGTGGCTGCAGATCCACTAGAATACACTGTACCAGGGTCACTATGTAAACGTAGAGGCTGCACAGCACATCCATTAGAATACGCTATACCAGGGTCGGTCACTATGTAAACGTAGTGGCTGCAGGTCCATTAGAAAACACTGTACCAGGGTCACTATGTAAACGTAGTGGCTGCAGATCCATTAGAATACACTGTACCAGGGTCACTATGTAAACGTAGTGGCTGCAGATCCATTAGAATACACTGTACCAGGGTCACTATGTAAACGTAGTGGCTGCAGATCCATTAGAATACACTGTACCAGGGTCACTATGTAAACGTAGTGGCTGCAGATCCATTAGAATACACTGTACCAGGGTCGGTCACTATGTAAACGTAGTGGCTGCAGGTCCATTAGAAAACAATGTACCAGGGTCACTATGTAAACGTAGTGGCTGCAGATCCATTAGAATACACTGTACCAGGGTCACTATGTAAACGTAGTGGCTGCAGATCCATTAGAATACACTGTACCAGGGTCACTATGTAAACGTAGTGGCTGCAGATCCAGTAGAATACACTGTACCAGGGTCTCTATGTAAACGTAGTGGCTGCAGATCCATTAGAATACACTGTACCAGGGTCACTATGTAAACGTAGTGGCTGCAGATCCATTAGAATACACTGTACCAGGGTCACTATGTAAACGTAGTGGCTGCAGATCCAGTAGAATACACTGTACCAGGGTCACTATGTAAACGTAGTGGCTGCAGATCCATTAGAATACACTGTACCAGGGTCGGTCACTATGTAAACGTAGTGGCTGCAGGTCCATTAGAAAACAATGTACCAGGGTCACTATGTAAACGTAGTGGCTGCAGGTCCATTAGAATACGCTGTACCAGGGTCACTATGTAAACGTAGTGGCTGCAGGTCCATTAGAATACACTGTACCAGGGTCACTATGTAAACATAGTGGCTGCAGGTCCATTCGAAAACACTGTACCAGGGTCACTATGTAAACGTAGTGTCTGCAGGTCCATTAGAATACACTGTACCAGGGTCACTATGTAAACGTAGTGGCTGCAGATCCATTAGAATACACTGTACCAGGGTCACTATGTAAACGTAGTGGCTGCAGATCCATTAGAATACACTGTACCAGGGTCACTATGTAAACGTAGTGGCTGCAGATCTATTAGAATACACTGTACCAGGGTCACTATGTAAACGTAGCGGCTGCAGATCCATTAGAATACACTGTACCAGGGTCACTATGTAAACGTAGTGGATGCAGATCCATTAGAATACACTGTACCAGGGTCACTATGTAAACGTAGTGGCTGCAGATCCATTAGAATACACTGTACCAGGGTCACTATGTAAACGTAGTGGCTACAGATCCATTAGAATACACTGTACCAGGGTCACTATGTAAACGTAGTGGCTGCAGATCCATTAGAATACACTGTACCAGGGTCGGTCACTATGTAAACGTAGTGGCTGCAGGTCCATTAGAATACACTGTACCAGGGTCACTATGTAAACGTAGTGGCTGCAGATCCATTAGAATACACTGTACCAGGGTCAATATGTAAACGTAGTGGCTGCAGATCCATTAGAATACACTGTACCAGGGTCGGTCACTATGTAAACGTAGTGGCTGCAGGTCCATTATAAAACACTGTACCAGGGTCACTATGTAAACGTAGTGGCTGCAGATCCATTAGAATACACTGTACCAGGGTCGGTCACTATGTAAGCGTAGTGGCTGCAGGTCCATTAGAAAACACTGTACCAGGGTCGGTCACTATGTAAACGTAGTGGCTGCAGATCCATTAGAATACACTGTACCAGGGTCGGTCACTATGTAAACGTAGTGGCTGCAGATCCACTAGAATACACTGTACCAGGGTCACTATGTAAACGTAGTGGCTGCAGATCCATTAGAATACACTGTACCAGGGTCACTATGTAAACGTAGTGGCTGCAGGTCCATTATAAAACACTGTACCAGGGTCACTATGTAAACGTAGTGGCTGCAGATCCACTAGAATACACTGTACCAGGGTCACTATGTAAACGTAGTGGCTGCAGATCCACTAGAATACACTGTACCAGGGTCACTATGTAAACGTAGTGGCTGCAGATCCACTAGAATACACTGTACCAGGGTCACTATGTAAACGTAGTGGCTGCAGATCCATTAGAATACACTGTACCAGGGTCACTATGTAAACGTAGTGGCTGCAGGTCCATTATAAAACACTGTACCAGGGTCACTATGTAAACGTAGTGGCTGCAGGTCCATTAGAAAACACTGTACCAGGGTCAATATGTAAACGTAGTGGCTGCAGATCCATTAGAATACACTGTACCAGGGTCACTATGTAAACGTAGTGGCTGCAGATCCATTAGAATACACTGTACCAGGGTCTCTATGTAAACGTAGTGGCTGCAGATCCTTTAGAATACACTGTACCAGGGTCGGTCACTATGTAAACGTAGTGGCTGCAGATCCATTAGAATACACTGTACCAGGGTCACTATGTAAACGTAGTGGCTGCAGATCCATTAGAATACACTGTACCAGGGTCTCTATGTAAACGTAGTGGCTGCAGATCCTTTAGAATACACTGTACCAGGGTCGGTCACTATGTAAACGTAGTGGCTGCAGATCCATTAGAATACACTGTACCAGGGTCACTATGTAAACGTAGTGGCTGCAGATCCATTAGAATACACTGTACCAGGGTCACTATGTAAACGTAGTGGCTGCAGATCCATTAGAATACACTGTACCAGGGTCACTATGTAAACGTAGTGGCTGCAGATCCATTAGAATACACTGTACCAGGGTCACTATGTAAACGTAGTGGCTGCAGATCCATTAGAATACACTGTACCAGGGTCGGTCGCTATGTAAGAGTAGTGGCTGCAGGTCCATTAGAATACACTGTACCAGGGTCACTATGTAAACGTAGTGGCTGCAGATCCATTAGAATACACTGTACCAGGGTCGGTCACTATGTAAGCGTAGTGGCTGCAGGTCCATTAGAAAACACTGTACCAGGGTCACTATGTAAACGTAGTGGCTGCAGGTCCATTAGAATACACTGTACCAGGGTCACTATGTAAACGTAGTGGCTGCAGATCCATTAGAATACACTGTACCAGGGTCGGTCGCTATGTAAGAGTAGTGGCTGCAGGTCCATTAGAATACACTGTACCAGGGTCACTATGTAAACGTAGTGGCTGCAGATCCATTAGAATACACTGTACCAGGGTCGGTCTCTATGTAAACGTAGTGGCTCCAGATCCATTAGAATACACTGTACCAGGGTCACTATGTAAAAGTAGTGGCTGCAGATCCATTAGAATACACTGTACCAGGGTCACTATGTAAACGTAGTGGCTGCAGATCCATTAGAATACACCGTACCAGGGTCACTATGTAAACGTAGTGGCTGCAGATCCATTAGAATACACTGTACCAGGGTCGGTCACTATGTAACCGTAGTGGCTGCAGATCCATTAGAATACACTGTACCAGGGTCACTATGTAAACCTAGTGGCTGCAGATCCATTAGAATACACTGTACCAGGGTCACTATGTAAACGTAGTGGCTGCAGATCCATTAGAATACACTGTACCAGGGTCACTATGTAAACGTAGTGGCTGCAGATCCATTAGAATACACTGTACCAGGGTCGGTCACTATGTAACCGTAGTGGCTGCAGATCCATTAGAATACACTGTACCAGGGTCACTATGTAAACGTAGTGGCTGCAGATCCATTAGAATACACTGTACCAGGGTCGGTCACTATGTAACCGTAGTGGCTGCAGATCCATTAGAATACACTGTACCAGGGTCACTATGTAAACGTAGTGGCTGCAGATCCATTAGAATACACTGTACCAGGGTCACTATGTAAACGTAGTGGCTGCAGATCCATTAGAATACACTGTACCAGGGTCACTATGTAAACGTAGTGGCTGCAGATCCATTAGAATACACTGTACCAGGGTCGGTCACTATGTAAACGTAGTGGCTGCAGATCCATTAGAATACACTGTACCAGGGTCTCTATGTAAACGTAGTGGCTCCAGATCCATTAGAATACACTGTACCAGGGTCACTATGTAAAAGTAGTGGCTGCAGATCCATTAGAATACACTGTACCAGGGTCACTATGTAAACGTAGTGGCTGCAGATCCATTAGAATACACTGTACCAGGGTCGGTCACTATGTAACCGTAGTGGCTGCAGATCCATTAGAATACACTGTACCAGGGTCACTATGTAAACCTAGTGGCTGCAGATCCATTAGAATACACTGTACCAGGGTCACTATGTAAACGTAGTGGCTGCAGATCCATTAGAATACACTGTACCAGGGTCACTATGTAAACGTAGTGGCTGCAGATCCAGTAGAATACACTGTACCAGGGTCACTATGTAAACGTAGTGGCTGCAGATCCATTAGAATACACTGTACCAGGGTCGGTCACTATGTAAACGTAGTGGCTGCAGGTCCATTAGAAAACAATGTACCAGGGTCACTATGTAAACGTAGTGGCTGCAGGTCCATTATAATACGCTGTACCAGGGTCACTATGTAAACGTAGTGGCTGCAGGTCCATTAGAATACACTGTACCAGGGTCACTATGTAAACGTAGTGGCTGCAGGTCCATTAGAAAACACTGTACCAGGGTCACTATGTAAACGTAGTGTCTGCAGGTCCATTAGAATACACTGTACCAGGGTCACTATGTAAACGTAGTGGCTGCAGATCCATTAGAATACACTGTACCAGGGTCACTATGTAAACGTAGTGGCTGCAGATCCATTAGAATACACTGTACCAGGGTCACTATGTAAACGTAGTGGCTGCAGATCCATTAGAATACACTGTACCAGGGTCACTATGTAAACGTAGTGGCTGCAGATCTATTAGAATACACTGTACCAGGGTCACTATGTAAACGTAGTGGCTGCAGATCCATTAGAATACACTGTAACAGGGTCGGTCACTATGTAAACGTAGTGGCTGCAGGTCCATTAGAAAACACTGTACCAGGGTCGGTCACTATGTAAACGTAGTGGCTGCAGGTCCATTAGAATACACTGTACCAGGGTCACTATGTAAACGTAGTGGCTGCAGATCCATTATAATACACTGTACCAGGGTCACTATGTAAACGTAGTGGCTGCAGATCCATTAGAATACACTGTACCAGGGTCGGTCACTATGTAAACGTAGTGGCTGCAGGTCCATTAGAATACACTGTACCAGGGTCACTATGTAAACGTAGTGGCTGCAGATCCATTAGAATACACCGTACCAGGGTCACTATGTAAACGTAGTGGCTGCAGATCCATTAGAATACACTGTACCAGGGTCGGTCACTATGTAAACGTAGTGGCTGCAGGTCCATTATAAAACACTGTACCAGGGTCACTATGTAAACGTAGTGGCTGCAGATCCATTAGAATACACTGTACCAGGGTCGGTCACTATGTAAACGTAGTGGCTGCAGGTCCATTACAAAACACTGTACCAGGGTCGGTCACTATGTAAACGTAGTGGCTGCAGATCCATTAGAATACACTGTACCAGGGTCACTATGTAAGCGTAGTGGCTGCAGGTCCATTAGAAAACACTGTACCAGGGTCGGTCACTATGTAAACGTAGTGGCTGCAGATCCATTAGAATACACTGTACCAGGGTCGGTCACTATGTAAACGTAGTGGCTGCAGATCCACTAGAATACACTGTACCAGGGTCACTATGTAAACGTAGTGGCTGCAGATCCATTAGAATACACTGTACCAGGGTCACTATGTAAACGTAGTGGCTGCAGGTCCATTAGAAAACAATGTACCAGGGTCACTATGTAAACGTAGTGGCTGCAGGTCCATTAGAATACGCTGTACCAGGGTCACTATGTAAACGTAGTGGCTGCAGGTCCATTAGAATACACTGTACCAGGGTCACTATGTAAACGTAGTGGCTGCAGGTCCATTAGAAAACACTGTACCAGGGTCACTATGTAAACGTAGTGTCTGCAGGTCCATTAGAATACACTGTACCAGGGTCACTATGTAAACGTAGTGGCTGCAGATCCATTAGAATACACTGTACCAGGGTCACTATGTAAACGTAGTAGCTGCAGATCCATTAGAATACACTGTACCAGGGTCACTATGTAAACGTAGTGGCTGCAGGTCCATTAGAAAACACTGTACCAGGGTCACTATGTAAACGTAGTGGCTGCAGATCCATTAGAATACACTGTACCAGGGTCACTATGTAAACGTAGTGGCTGCAGATCCATTAGAATACACTGTACCAGGGTCACTATGTAAACGTAGTGGCTGCAGATCCAGTAGAATACACTGTACCAGGGTCACTATGTAAACGTAGTGGCTGCAGATCCATTAGAATACACTGTACCAGGGTCGGTCACTATGTAAACGTAGTGGCTGCTGGTCCATTAGAAAACAATGTACCAGGGTCACTATGTAAACGTACTACTACTAGGATCGGCATGCTGCATTGCAGCTGCATTTTTAAGAATGCTGTGCCGGCTTGTCAACAAAATTGCACCGCCACAACTCCCTATCACCCATGACATTTGCTAGATCATCCGCATCTTTAAGGCCAGTGTCCTTTAAGATGCGTCTCAAGAAAGTCATGGGCTGTCCACCATGCTTATTTACTCCATGAGGCTGCCAAAGTACAAGATTATGCACTGGCTGGTCCTCACGGCGAAAGCAATGTCCTGCAAAGCGGAGGCGATTTTGTTCTAGTGTCAAGCTTGGGGGAACCAATGAGACACCTCCAATGTTATATAGTGTCTGGTTGGAGATGTGTGCATTGTACTTGACACAATGTACCCGGCGTAGCATTCTTGTGAATGTGCCATCCAGAGATTTGGTGTCCTCAGCAGTTAGAGCCCAGCATGGACTCCCGTAGAGGAGTACTGGAACTACTGCTGCTCTAAATAATCGGACCTTAAGTTTCCGATTAATTCTAGGTGACTTCCAAATCCTGGAAAGCCTATTCAAGGCTGCCCATGCCTTTCCCTTACGTATTCGAAGGTCCTCACCTGACTTCCGGATCCATGATCCCAGGTAACAGAAGTCGTCCACATGCTCAAGCATACCATCCTTTGAGCTTATGCTCATCCGATCAGAGACTTGCTGAGGACTTTCAAAGTTAACTGTCAGAATTTTGGTCTTTCTGGAGTTAATAAAAAGACCAACACTAGAAGCAGCATGTTCTAATGAGCTGAGGAGCCGCTGGGCTCCCTCTAATGATTCTGAGAGTACTCCTAAGTCATCAGCAAAGTCTAGATCAGTTAGGTACTTGGCAGGATTTCCTCGACTTCTGGAGCCAGTAGGTGGAGTTATCATCACTCCATCATCATTATGATGATCTAAGGACATGCGTAGAACATAGTCAACCACAATAATGAACAAGAATGGTGCAAGTGTGTCTCCTTGGAGGACGCCCCATAACACTTCAAATGGTTCTGTGTCACCGTCAACAGTAGACACAAATGTTGTCGAACCATCGTATACTGATCTGATTGCTGCAATAATTTCATCAGGAATCCCATATAATGAAAGTATGCTGAACATACGTGAGCGAGAGACTGAATCAAAGGCCTTGAAGAAGTCAACAAAGATAACAGCCAGATGCCTGTCTTTCTTTTTTGATAACTCTTCAATTATCCTTCTAAGTGCCAAAATGGGCTCCATGGTCCCACGACCTTTACGGAACCCATTCTGATTTCCACGTAGCAGTCTCTCAATGGGATCCCTGATGCGATTTAATAGAATTCTATTGTATAGTTTTGCAGCAATCGAGATCAATGAGATTCCCCGAAAAGAACCATAGAGTGTTAGGTTGCCCTTCTTGGGAACTGGCACCAACTTATTTGTTTTTTATGTAAACGTAGTGGCTGCAGGTCCATTAGAATACGCTGTACCAGGGTCACTATGTAAACGTAGTGGCTGCAGGTCCATTAGAATACACTGTACCAGGGTCACTATGTAAACGTAGTGGCTGCAGGTCCATTAGAAAACACTGTACCAGGGTCACTATGTAAACGTAGTGTCTGCAGGTCCATTAGAATACACTGTACCAGGGTCACTATGTAAACGTAGTGGCTGCAGATCCATTAGAATACACTGTACCAGGGTCACTATGTAAACGTAGTGGCTGCAGATCCATTAGAATACACTGTACCAGGGTCTCTATGTAAACGTAGTGGCTGCAGATCCATTAGAATACACTGTACCAGGGTCACTATGTAAACGTAGTGGCTGCAGATCCATTAGAATACACTGTACCAGGGTCACTATGTAAACGTAGTGGCTGCAGATCCATTAGAATACACTGTACCAGGGTCACTATGTAAACGTAGTGGCTGCAGATCCATTAGAATACACTGTACCAGGGTCTCTATGTAAACGTAGTGGCTGCAGATCCATTAGAATACACTGTACCAGGGTCACTATGTAAACGTAGTGGCTGCAGATCCATTAGAATACACTGTACCAGGGTCACTATGTAAACGTAGTGGCTGCAGATCCATTAGAATACACTGTACCAGGGTCTCTATGTAAACGTAGTGGCTGCAGATCCATTAGAATACACTGTACCAGGGTCACTATGTAAACGTAGTGGCTGCAGATCCATTAGAATACACTGTACCAGGGTCTCTATGTAAACGTAGTGGCTGCAGATCCATTAGAATACACTGTACCAGGGTCACTATGTAAACGTAGTGGCTGCAGATCCATTAGAATACACTGTACCAGGGTCACTATGTAAACGTAGTGGCTGCAGATCCATTAGAATACACTGTACCAGGGTCTCTATGTAAACGTAGTGGCTGCAGATCCATTAGAATACACTGTACCAGGGTCACTATGTAAACGTAGTGGCTGCAGATCCATTAGAATACACTGTACCAGGGTCACTATGTAAACGTAGTGGCTGCAGGTCCATTAGAATACACTGTACCAGGGTCACTATGTAAACGTAGTGGCTGCAGATCTATTAGAATACACTGTACCAGGGTCACTATGTAAACGTAGTGGCTGCAGATCCATTAGAATACACTGTACCAGGGTCGGTCACTATGTAAACGTAGTGGCTGCAGGTCCATTAGAAAACACTGTACCAGGGTCGGTCACTATGTAAACGTAGTGGCTGCAGGTCCATTAGAATACACTGTACCAGGGTCACTATGTAAACGTAGTGGCTGCAGATCCATTAGAATACACTGTACCAGGGTCACTATGTAAACGTAGTGGCTGCAGATCCATTAGAATACACTGTACCAGGGTCGGTCACTATGTAAACGTAGTGGCTGCAGGTCCATTAGAATACACTGTACCAGGGTCACTATGTAAACGTAGTGGCTGCAGATCCATTAGAATACACCGTACCAGGGTCACTATGTAAACGTAGTGGCTGCAGATCCATTAGAATACACTGTACCAGGGTCGGTCACTATGTAAACGTAGTGGCTGCAGGTCCATTATAAAACACTGTACCAGGGTCACTATGTAAACGTAGTGGCTGCAGATCCATTAGAATACACTGTACCAGGGTCGGTCACTATGTAAACGTAGAGGCTGCAGGTCCATTAGAAAACACTGTACCAGGGTCGGTCACTATGTAAACGTAGTGGCTGCAGATCCATTAGAATACACTGTACCAGGGTCACTATGTAAGCGTAGTGGCTGCAGGTCCATTAGAAAACACTGTACCAGGGTCGGTCACTATGTAAACGTAGTGGCTGCAGATCCATTAGAATACACTGTACCAGGGTCGGTCACTATGTAAACGTAGTGGCTGCAGATCCACTAGAATACACTGTACCAGGGTCACTATGTAAACGTAGTGGCTGCAGATCCATTAGAATACACTGTACCAGGGTCACTATGTAAACGTAGTGGCTGCAGGTCCATTAGAAAACACTGTACCAGGGTCACTATGTAAACGTAGTGGCTGCAGGTCCATTAGAAAACACTGTACCAGGGTCAATATGTAAACGTAGTGGCTGCAGATCCATTAGAATACACTGTACCAGGGTCACTATGTAAACGTAGTGGCTGCAGGTCCATTAGAAAACACTGTACCAGGGTCAATATGTAAACGTAGTGGCTGCAGATCCATTAGAATACACTGTACCAGGGTCACTATGTAAACGTAGTGGCTGCAGGTCCATTAGAAAACACTGTACCAGGGTCACTATGTAAACGTAGTGGCTGCAGGTCCATTAGAAAACACTGTACCAGGGTCAATATGTAAACGTAGTGGCTGCAGATCCATTAGAATACACTGTACCAGGGTCACTATATAAACGTAGTAGCTGCAGATCCATTAGAATACACTGTACCAGGGTCGGTCACTATGTAAGCGTAGTGGCTGCAGGTCCATTAGAATACACTGTACCAGGGTCGGTCAATATGTAAACGTAGTGGCTGCAGATCCATTAGAATACACTGTACCAGGGTCACTATGTAAACGTAGTGGCTGCAGATCCATTAGAATACACTGTACCAGGGTCGGTCAATATGTAAACGTAGTGGCTGCAGATCCATTAGAATACACTGTACCAGGGTCACTATATAAACGTAGTAGCTGCAGATCCATTAGAATACACTGTACCAGGGTCGGTCACTATGTAAGCGTAGTGGCTGCAGGTCCATTAGAATACACTGTACCAGGGTCGGTCAATATGTAAACGTAGTGGCTGCAGATCCATTAGAATACACTGTACCAGGGTCACTATATAAACGTAGTAGCTGCAGATCCATTAGAATACACTGTACCAGGGTCGGTCACTATGTAAACGTAGAGGCTGCAGATCCATTAGAATACACTGTACCAGGGTTACTATGTAAACGTAGTGGCTGCAGATCCATTAGAATACACTGTACCAGGGTCACTATATAAACGTAGTAGCTGCAGATCCATTAGAATACACTGTACCAGGGTCGGTCACTATGTAAACGTAGTGGCTGCAGATCCATTAGAATACACTGTACCAGGGTCACTATGTAAACGTAGTGGCTGCAGATCCATTACAATACACTGTACCAGGGTCTCTATGTAAACGTAGTGGCTGCAGATCCATTAGAATACACTGTACCAGGGTCGGTCAATATGTAAACGTAGAAGCTGCAGATCCATTAGAATACACTGTACCAGGGTCACTATGTAAACGTAGTGGGTGCAGATCCATTAGAATACACTGTACCAGGGTCACTATGTAAACGTAGTGGCTGCAGATCCATTAGAATACACTGTACCAGGGTAACTATGTAAACGTAGTGGCTGCAGATCCATTACAATACACTGTACCAAAGGTCACTATGTAAACGTAGTGGCTGCAGATCCATTAGAATACACTGTACCAGGGTAACTATGTAAACGTAGTGGCTGCAGATCCATTAGAATACACTGTACCAGGGTAACTATGTAAACGTAGTGGCTGCAGATCCATTACAATACACTGTACCAAAGGTCACTATGTAAACGTAGTGGCTGCAGGTCCATTAGAATACACTGTACCAGGGACACTATGTAAACGTAGTGGCTGCAGATCCATTATAATACACTGTACCAGGGTCACTATGTAAACGTGTGTGATACTAAAAATAAGACCATTAGTAAAGGAACCCAGTTGTGTGTGATACTAACAATAAGACCATTAGTAAAGGAACCCAGTTGTGTGTGATACTAACAATAAGACCATTAGTAAAGGAACCCAGTTGTGTGTGATACTAACAATAAGACCATTAGTAAAGGAACCCAGTTGTGTGTGATACTAACAATAAGACCATTAGTAAAGGAACCCAGTTGTGTGTGATACTAACAATAAGACCATTAGTAAAGGAACCCAGTTGTGTGTGATACTAACAATAAGACCATTAGTAAAGGAACCCAGTTGTGTGTGATACTAACAATAAGACCATTAGTAAAGGAACCCAGTTGTGTGTGATACTAACAATAAGACCATTAGCAAAGGAACCCAGTTGTGTGTGATACTAACAATAAGACCATTAGTAAAGGAACCCAGTTGTGTGTGATACTAACAATAAGACCATTAGTAAAGGAACCCAGTTGTGTGTGATACTAACAATAAGACCATTAGTAAAGGAACCCAGTTGTGTGTGATACTAACAATAAGACCATTAGTAAAGGAACCCAGTTGTGTGTGATACTAACAATAAGACCATTAGTAAAGGAACCCAGTTGTGTGTGATACTAACAATAAGACCATTAGTAAAGGAACCCAGTTGTGTGTGATACTAACAATAAGACCATTAGTAAAGGAACCCAGTTGTGTGTGATACTAACAATAAGACCATTAGTAAAGGAACCCAGTTGTGTGTGATACTAACAATAAGACCATTAGTAAAGGAACCCAGTTGTGTGTGATACTAACAATAAGACCATTAGTAAAGGAACCCAGTTGTGTGTGATACTAACAATAAGACCATTAGTAAAGGAACCCAGTTGTGTGTAATACTAACAATAAGACCATTAGTAAAGGAACCCAGTTGTGTGTGATACTAACAATAATACCATTAGTAAAGGAACCCAGTTGTGTGTGATACTAACAATAAGACCATTAGTAAAGGAACCCAGTTGTGTGTGATACTAACAATAAGACCATTAGTAAAGGAACCCAGTTGTGTGTGATACTAACAATAAGACCATTAGTAAAGGAACCCAGTTGTGTGTGATACTAACAATAAGACCATTAGTAAAGGAACCCAGTTGTGTGTGATACTAACAATAAGACCATTAGTAAAGGAACCCAGTTGTGTGTGATACTAACAATAAGACCATTAGTAAAGGAACCCAGTTGTGTGTAATACTAACAATAAGACCATTAGTAAAGGAACCCAGTTGTGTGTGATACTAACAATAATACCATTAGTAAAGGAACCCAGTTGTGTGTGATACTAACAATAAGACCATTAGTAAAGGAACCCAGTTGTGTGTGATACTAACAATAAGACCATTAGTAAAGGAACCCAGTTGTGTGTGATACTAACAATAAGACCATTAGTAAAGGAACCCAGTTGTGTGTGATACTAACAATAAGACCATTAGTAAAGGAACCCAGTTGTGTGTGATACTAACAATAAGACCATTAGTAAAGGAACCCAGTTGTGTGTGATACTAACAATAAGACCATTAGTAAAGGAACCCAGTTGTGTGTGTGATACTAACAATAAGACCATTAGTAAAGGAACCCAGTTGTGTGTGATACTAACAATAAGACCATTATTAAAGGAACCCAGTTGTGTGTGATACTAACAATAAGACCATTAGTAAAGGAACCCAGTTGTGTGTGTGATACTAACAATAAGACCATTAGTAAAGGAACCCAGTTGTGTGTGATACTATCAATAAGACCATTATTAAAGGAACCCAGTTGTGTGTGATACTATCAATAAGACCATTATTAAAGGAACCCAGTTGTGTGTGATACTAACAATAAGACCATTATTAAAGGAACCCAGTTGTGTGTGATACTAACAATAAGACCATTAGTAAAGGAACCCAGTTGTGTGTGATACTAACAATAAGACCATTATTAAAGGAACCCAGTTGTGTGTGATACTAACAATAAGACCATTATTAAAGGAACCCAGTTGTGTGTGATACTAACAATAAGACCATTATTAAAGGAACCCAGTTGTGTGTGATACTAACAATAAGACCATTAGTAAAGGAACCCAGTTGTGTGTGATACTAACAATAAGACCATTATTAAAGGAACCCAGTTGTGTGTGATACTAACAATAAGACCATTAGTAAAGGAACCCAGTTGTGTGTGATACTAACAATAAGACCATTAGTAAAGGAACCCAGTTGTGTGTGATACTAACAATAAGACCATTATTAAAGGAACCCAGTTGTGTGTGATACTAACAATAAGACCATTAGTAAAGGAACCCAGTTGTGTGTGATACTAACAATAAGACCATTAGTAAAGGAACCCAGTTGTGTGTGATACTAACAATAAGACCATTATTAAAGGAACCCAGTTGTGTGTGATACTAACAATAAGACCATTAGTAAAGGAACCCAGTTGTGTGTGATACTAACAATAAGACCATTAGTAAAGGAACCCAGTTGTGTGTGATACTAACAATAAGACCATTATTAAAGGAACCCAGTTGTGTGTGATACTAACAATAAGACCATTAGTAAAGGAACCCAGTTGTGTGTGTGATACTAACAATAAGACCATTAGTACAGGAACACAGTTGTGTGTGATACTAACAATAAGACCATTAGTAAAGGAACCCAGTTGTGTGTGATACTAACAATAAGACCATTAGTAAAGGAACCCAGTTGTGTGTGATACTAACAATAAGACCATTAGTAAAGGAACCCAGTTGTGTGTGATACTAACAATAAGACCATTAGTAAAGGAACCCAGTTGTGTGTGATACTAACAATAAGACCATTAGTAAAGGAACCCAGTTGTGTGTGATACTAACAATAAGACCATTAGTAAAGGAACCCAGTTGTGTGTGATACTAACAATAAGACCATTAGTAAAGGAACCCAGTTGTGTGTGATACTAACAATAAGACCATTAGTAAAGGAACCCAGTTGTGTGTGATACTAACAATAAGACCATTAGTAAAGGAACCCAGTTGTGTGTGATACTAACAATAAGACCATTAGTAAAGGAACCCAGTTGTGTGTGATACTAACAATAAGACCATTAGTAAAGGAACCCAGTTGTGTGTGATACTAACAATAAGACCATTAGTAAAGGAACCCAGTTGTGTGTGTGATACTAACAATAAGACCATTAGTAAAGGAACCCAGTTGTGTGTGATACTATCAATAAGACCATTATTAAAGGAACCCAGTTGTGTGTGATACTAACAATAAGACCATTATTAAAGGAACCCAGTTGTGTGTGATACTAACAATAAGACCATTATTAAAGGAACCCAGTTGTGTGTGATACTAACAATAAGACCATTAGTAAAGGAACCCAGTTGTGTGTGTGATACTAACAATAAGACCATTAGTAAAGGAACCCAGTTGTGTGTGATACTATCAATAAGACCATTATTAAAGGAACCCAGTTGTGTGTGATACTATCAATAAGACCATTATTAAAGGAACCCAGTTGTGTGTGATACTAACAATAAGACCATTATTAAAGGAACCCAGTTGTGTGTGATACTAACAATAAGACCATTAGTAAAGGAACCCAGTTGTGTGTGATACTAACAATAAGACCATTATTAAAGGAACCCAGTTGTGTGTGATACTAACAATAAGACCATTATTAAAGGAACCCAGTTGTGTGTGATACTAACAATAAGACCATTATTAAAGGAACCCAGTTGTGTGTGATACTAACAATAAGACCATTAGTAAAGGAACCCAGTTGTGTGTGATACTAACAATAAGACCATTATTAAAGGAACCCAGTTGTGTGTGATACTAACAATAAGACCATTAGTAAAGGAACCCAGTTGTGTGTGATACTAACAATAAGACCATTAGTAAAGGAACCCAGTTGTGTGTGATACTAACAATAAGACCATTATTAAAGGAACCCAGTTGTGTGTGATACTAACAATAAGACCATTAGTAAAGGAACCCAGTTGTGTGTGATACTAACAATAAGACCATTAGTAAAGGAACCCAGTTGTGTGTGATACTAACAATAAGACCATTATTAAAGGAACCCAGTTGTGTGTGATACTAACAATAAGACCATTAGTAAAGGAACCCAGTTGTGTGTGATACTAACAATAAGACCATTAGTAAAGGAACCCAGTTGTGTGTGATACTAACAATAAGACCATTAGTAAAGGAACCCAGTTGTGTGTGATACTAACAATAAGACCATTAGTAAAGGAACCCAGTTGTGTGTGATACTAACAATAAGACCATTAGTAAAGGAACCCAGTTGTGTGTGATACTAACAATAAGACCATTAGTAAAGGAACCCAGTTGTGTGTGATACTAACAATAAGACCATTAGTAAAGGAACCCAGTTGTGTGTGATACTAACAATAAGACCATTAGTAAAGGAACCCAGTTGTGTGTGATACTAACAATAAGACCATTAGTAAAGGAACCCAGTTGTGTGTGATACTAACAATAAGACCATTAGTAAAGGAACCCAGTTGTGTGTGATACTAACAATAAGACCATTAGTAAAGGAACCCAGTTGTGTGTGATACTAACAATAAGACCATTAGTAAAGGAACCCAGTTGTGTGTGATACTAACAATAAGACCATTAGTAAAGGAACCCAGTTGTGTGTGATACTAACAATAAGACCATTAGTAAAGGAACCCAGTTGTGTGTGATACTAACAATAAGACCATTAGTAAAGGAACCCAGTTGTGTGTGATACTAACAATAAGACCATTAGTAAAGGAACCCAGTTGTGTGTGATACTAACAATAAGACCATTAGTAAAGGAACCCAGTTGTGTGTGATACTAACAATAAGACCATTAGTAAAGGAACCCAGTTGTGTGTGATACTAACAATAAGACCATTAGTAAAGGAACCCAGTTGTGTGTGATACTAACAATAAGACCATTAGTAAAGGAACCCAGTTGTGTGTGATACTAACAATAAGACCATTATTAAAGGAACCCAGTTGTGTGTGATACTAACAATAAGACCATTAGTAAAGGAACCCAGTTGTGTGTGATACTAACAATAAGACCATTATTAAAGGAACCCAGTTGTGTGTGATACTAACAATAAGACCATTAGTAAAGGAACCCAGTTGTGTGTGTGATACTAACAATAAGACCATTAGTAAAGGAACCCAGTTGTGTGTGATACTAACAATAAGACCATTAGTAAAGGAACCCAGTTGTGTGTGATACTAACAATAAGACCATTAGTAAAGGAACCCAGTTGTGTGTGATACTAACAATAAGACCATTAGTAAAGGAACCCAGTTGTGTGTGATACTAACAATAAGACCATTATTAAAGGAACCCAGTTGTGTGTGATACTAACAATAAGACCATTATTAAAGGAACCCAGTTGTGTGTGATACTAACAATAAGACCATTAGTAAAGGAACCCAGTTGTGTGTGATACTAACAATAAGACCATTAGTAAAGGAACCCAGTTGTGTGTGATACTAACAATAAGACCATTATTAAAGGAACCCAGTTGTGTGTGATACTAACAATAAGACCATTATTAAAGGAACCCAGTTGTGTGTGATACTAACAATAAGACCATTAGTAAAGGAACCCAGTTGTGTGTGATACTAACAATAAGACCATTAGTAAAGGAACCCAGTTGTGTGTGATACTAACAATAAGACCATTATTAAAGGAACCCAGTTGTGTGTGATACTAACAATAAGACCATTAGTAAAGGAACCCAGTTGTGTGTGATACTAACAATAAGACCATTAGTAAAGGAACCCAGTTGTGTGTGATACTAACAATAAGACCATTATTAAAGGAACCCAGTTGTGTGTGATACTAACAATAAGACCATTAGTAAAGGAACCCAGTTGTGTGTGATACTAACAATAAGACCATTAGTAAAGGAACCCAGTTGTGTGTGATACTAACAATAAGACCATTATTAAAGGAACCCAGTTGTGTGTGATACTAACAATAAGACCATTAGTAAAGGAACCCAGTTGTGTGTGATACTAACAATAAGACCATTAGTAAAGGAACCCAGTTGTGTGTGATACTAACAATAAGACCATTAGTAAAGGAACCCAGTTGTGTGTGATACTAACAATAAGACCATTAGTAAAGGAACCCAGTTGTGTGTGATACTAACAATAAGACCATTAGTAAAGGAACCCAGTTGTGTGTGATACTAACAATAAGACCATTAGTAAAGGAACCCAGTTGTGTGTGATACTAACAATAAGACCATTAGTAAAGGAACCCAGTTGTGTGTGATACTAACAATAAGACCATTAGTAAAGGAACCCAGTTGTGTGTGATACTAACAATAAGACCATTAGTAAAGGAACCCAGTTGTGTGTGTGATACTAACAATAAGACCATTAGTAAAGGAACCCAGTTGTGTGTGTGATACTAACAATAAGACCATTAGTAAAGGAACCCAGTTGTGTGTGATACTAACAATAAGACCATTATTAAAGGAACCCAGTTGTGTGTGATACTAACAATAAGACCATTAGTAAAGGAACCCAGTTGTGTGTGATACTAACAATAAGACCATTAGTAAAGGAACCCAGTTGTGTGTGATACTAACAATAAGACCATTAGTAAAGGAACCCAGTTGTGTGTGATACTAACAATAAGACCATTATTAAAGGAACCCAGTTGTGTGTGATACTAACAATAAGACCATTATTAAAGGAACCCAGTTGTGTGTGATACTAACAATAAGACCATTAGTAAAGGAACCCAGTTGTGTGTGATACTAACAATAAGACCATTAGTAAAGGAACCCAGTTGTGTGTGATACTAACAATAAGACCATTAGTAAAGGAACCCAGTTGTGTGTGATACTAACAATAAGACCATTATTAAAGGAACCCAGTTGTGTGTGATACTAACAATAAGACCATTAGTAAAGGAACCCAGTTGTGTGTGATACTAACAATAAGACCATTAGTAAAGGAACCCAGTTGTGTGTGTGATACTAACAATAAGACCATTAGTAAAGGAACCCAGTTGTGTGTGTGATACTAACAATAAGACCATTAGTAAAGGAACCCAGTTGTGTGTGATACTAACAATAAGACCATTATTAAAGGAACCCAGTTGTGTGTGATACTAACAATAAGACCATTAGTAAAGGAACCCAGTTGTGTGTGATACTAACAATAAGACCATTATTAAAGGAACCCAGTTGTGTGTGATACTAACAATAAGACCATTATTAAAGGAACCCAGTTGTGTGTGATACTAACAATAAGACCATTAGTAAAGGAACCCAGTTGTGTGTGTGATACTAACAATAAGACCATTAGTAAAGGAACCCAGTTGTGTGTGTGATACTAACAATAAGACCATTAGTAAAGGAACCCAGTTGTGTGTGATACTAACAATAAGACCATTATTAAAGGAACCCAGTTGTGTGTGATACTAACAATAAGACCATTAGTAAAGGAACCCAGTTGTGTGTGATACTAACAATAATACCATTAGTAAAGGAACCCAGTTGTGTGTGATACTAACAATAAGCCATTAGTAAAGGAACCCAGTTGTGTGTGATACTAACAATAAGGCCATTAGTAAAGGAACCCAGTTGTGTGTGATACTAACAATAAGACCATTAGTAAAGGAACCCAGTTGTGTGTGATACTAACAATAAGACCATTATTAAAGGAACCCAGTTGTGTGTGATACTAACAATAAGACCATTAGTAAAGGAACCCAGTTGTGTGTGATACTAACAATAATACCATTAGTAAAGGAACCCAGTTGTGTGTGATACTAACAATAAGGCATTAGTAAAGGAACCCAGTTGTGTGTGATACTAACAATAAGCCATTAGTAAAGGAACCCAGTTGTGTGTGATACTAACAATAAGACCATTAGTAAAGGAACCCAGTTGTGTGTGATACTAACAATAAGGCATTAGTAAAGGAACCCAGTTTTGTGTGATACTAACAATAAGACCATTAGTAAAGGAACCCAGTTGTGTGTGATACTAACAATAAGACCATTAGTAAAGGAACCCAGTTGTGTGTGATACTAACAATAAGACCATTAGTAAAGGAACCCAGTTGTGTGTGATACTAACAATAAGACCATTAGAAAAAGAACCCAGTTGTGTGTGATACTAACAATAAGACCATTAGTAAAGGAACCCAGTTGTGTGTGTGATACTAACAATAAGACGATTAGTAAAGGAACCCAGTTGTGTGTGATACTAACAATAAGCCATTAGTAAAGGAACCCAGTTGTGTGTGATACTAACAATAAGACCATTAGTAAAGGAACCCAGTTGTGTGTGTGATACTAACAATAAGACCATTAGTAAAGGAACCCAGTTGTGTGTGATACTAACAATAAGACGATTAGTAAAGGAACCCAGTTGTGTGTGATACTAACAATAAGACCATTAGTAAAGGAACCCAGTTGTGTGTGATACTAACAATAAGACCATTAGTAAAGGAACCCAGTTGTGTGTGTGATACTAACAATAAGACGATTAGCAAAGGAACCCAGTTGTGTGTGATACTAACAATAAGCCATTAGTAAAGGAACCCAGTTGTGTGTGATACTAACAATAAGACCATTAGTAAAGGAACCCAGTTGTGTGTGTGATACTAACAATAAGACCATTAGTAAAGGAACCCAGTTGTGTGTGATACTAACAATAAGACGATTAGTAAAGGAACCCAGTTGTGTGTGATACTAACAATAAGACCATTAGTAAAGGAACCCAGTTGTGTGTGATACTAACAATAAGACCATTAGAAAAAGAACCCAGTTGTGTGTGATACTAACAATAAGACCATTAGTAAAGGAACCCAGTTGTGTGTGATACGAACAATAATACCATTAGTAAAGGAACCCAGTTGTGTTTGATACTAACAATAAGACCATTAGTAAAGGAACCCAGTTGTGTGTGATACTAACAATAATACCATTAGTAAAGGAACCCAGTTGTGTGTGATACTAACAATAAGCCATTAGTAAAGGAACCCAGTTGTGTGTGATACTAACAATAAGACCATTAGTAAAGGAACCCAGTTGTGTGTGATACTAACAATAAGCCATTAGTAAAGGAACCCAGTTGTGTGTGATACTAACAATAAGACCATTAGTAAAGGAACCCAGTTGTGTGTGATACTAACAATAAGCCATTAGTAAAGGAACCCAGTTGTGTGTGATACTAACAATAATACCATTAGTAAAGGAACCCAGTTGTGTGTGATACTAACAATAAGACCATTAGTAAAGGAACCCAGTTGTGTGTGATACTAACAATAAGACCATTAGTAAAGGAACCCAGTTGTGTGTGATACTAACAATAAGACCATTAGTAAAGGAACCCAGTTGTGTGTGATACTAACAATAAGACCATTAGCAAAGGAACCCAGTTGTGTGTGATACTAACAATAAGCCATTAGTAAAGGAACCCAGTTGTGTGTGATACTAACAATAAGACCATTAGTAAAGGAACCCAGTTGTGTGTGTGATACTAACAATAATACCATTAGTAAAGGAACCCAGTTGTGTGTGATACTAACAATAATACCATTAGTAAAGGAACCCAGTTGTGTGTGATACTAACAATAAGACCATTAGTAAAGGAACCCAGTTGTGTGTGATACTAACAATAAGACCATTAGTAAAGGAACCCAGTTGTGTGTGATACTAACAATAAGCCATTAGTAAAGGAACTCAGTTGTGTGTGATACTAACAATAAGACCATTAGTAAAGGAACCCAGTTGTGTGTGATACTAACAATAAGACCATTAGTAAAGGAACCCAGTTGTGTGTGATACTAACAATAAGACCATTAGTAAAGGAACCCAGTTGTGTGTGATACTAACAATAAGACCATTAGTAAAGGAACCCAGTTGTGTGTGATACTAACAATAAGACCATTAGTAAAGGAACCCAGTTGTGTGTGATACTAACAATAATACCATTAGTAAAGGAACCCAGTTGTGTGTGATACTAACAATAAGCCATTAGTAAAGGAACTCAGTTGTGTGTGATACTAACAATAATACCATTAGTAAAGGAACCCAGTTGTGTGTGATACTAACAATAAGCCATTAGTAAAGGAACTCAGTTGTGTGTGATACTAACAATAAGACCATTAGTAAAGGAACCCAGTTGTGTGTGATACTAACAATAATACCATTAGTAAAGGAACCCAGTTGTGTGTGATACTAACAATAAGCCATTAGTAAAGGAACTCAGTTGTGTGTGATACTAACAATAAGACCATTAGTAAAGGAACCCAGTTGTGTGTGATACTAACAATAAGACCATTAGTAAAGGAACCCAGTTGTGTGTGTGATACTAACAATAATACCATTAGTAAAGGAACCCAGTTGTGTGTGATACTAACAATAAGACCATTAGTAAAGGAACCCAGTTGTGTGTGATACTAACAATAATACCATTAGTAAAGGAACCCAGTTGTGTGTGATACTAACAATAAGACCATTAGTAAAGGAACCCAGTTGTGTGTGATACTAACAATAAGCCATTAGTAAAGGAACTCAGTTGTGTGTGATACTAACAATAAGACCATTAGTAAAGGAACCCAGTTGTGTGTGATACTAACAATAAGACCATTAGTAAAGGAACCCAGTTGTGTGTGTGATACTAACAATAAGACCATTAGTAAAGGAACCCAGTTGTGTGTGATACTAACAATAAGACCATTAGTAAAGGAACCCAGTTGTGTGTGATACTAACAATAAGACCATTAGTAAAGGAACCCAGTTGTGTGTGTGATACTAACAATAAGACCATTAGTAAAGGAACCCAGTTGTGTGTGTGATACTAACAATAAGACCATTAGCAAAGGAACCCAGTTGTGTGTGATACTAACAATAAGACCATTAGTAAAGGAACCCAGTTGTGTGTGTGATACTAACAATAAGCCATTAGTAAAGGAACCCACTTGTGTGTGATACTAACAATAAGGCATTAGTAAAAGAACCCAGTTGTGTGTGATACTAACAATAAGACCATTAGTAAAGGAACCCAGTTGTGTGTGATACTAACAATAATACCATTAGTAAAGGAACCCAGTTGTGTGTGATACTAACAATAAGACCATTAGTAAAGGAACCCAGTTGTGTGTGTGATACTAACAATAAGACCATTAGTAAAGGAACCCAGTTGTGTGTGTGATACTAACAATAAGACCATTAGTAAAGGAACCCAGTTGTGTGTGATACTAACAATAAGACCATTAGTAAAGGAACCCAGTTGTGTGTGATACTAACAATAAGACCATTAGTAAAGGAACCCAGTTGTGTGTGATACTAACAATAATACCATTAGTAAAGGAACCCAGTTGTGTGTGATACTAACAATAAGCCATTAGTAAAGGAACCCAGTTGTGTGTGATACTAACAATAAGACCATTAGTAAAGGAACCCAGTTGTGTGTGATACTAACAATAAGACCATTAGTAAAGGAACCCAGTTGTGTGTGTGATACTAACAATAAGACCATTAGTAAAGGAACCCAGTTGTGTGTGTGATACTAACAATAAGACCATTAGTAAAGGAACCCAGTTGTGTGTGATACTAACAATAAGACCATTAGTAAAGGAACCCAGTTGTGTGTGATACTAACAATAAGACCATTAGTAAAGGAACCCAGTTGTGTGTGTGATACTAACAATAAGACCATTAGTAAAGGAACCCAGTTGTGTGTGTGATACTAACAATAAGACCATTAGTAAAGGAACCCAGTTGTGTGTGATACTAACAATAAGACCATTAGTAAAGGAACCCAGTTGTGTGTGTGATACTAACAATAAGCCATTAGTAAAGGAACCCAGTTGTGTGTGTGATACTAACAATAAGACCATTAGTAAAGGAACCCAGTTGTGTGTGATACTAACAATAAGACCATTAGTAAAGGAACCCAGTTGTGTGTGATACTAACAATAAGACCATTAGTAAAGGAACCCAGTTGTGTGTGATACTAACAATAAGACCATTAGTAAAGGAACCCAGTTGTGTGTGATACTAACAATAAGACCATTAGTAAAGGAACCCAGTTGTGTGTGTGATACTAACAATAAGACCATTAGTAAAGGAACCCAGTTGTGTGTGTGATACTAACAATAAGACCATTAGTAAAGGAACCCAGTTGTGTGTGATACTAACAATAAGACCATTAGTAAAGGAACCCAGTTGTGTGTGTGATACTAACAATAAGACCATTAGTAAAGGAACCCAGTTGTGTGTGTGATACTAACAATAAGACCATTAGTAAAGGAACCCAGTTGTGTGTGATACTAACAATAAGACCATTAGTAAAGGAACCCAGTTGTGTGTGTGATACTAACAATAAGACCATTAGTAAAGGAACCCAGTTGTGTGTGATACTAACAATAAGACCATTAGTAAAGGAACCCAGTTGTGTGTGATACTAACAATAAGACCATTAGTAAAGGAACCCAGTTGTGTGTGATACTAACAATAAGACCATTAGTAAAGGAACCCAGTTGTGTGTGATACTAACAATAAGACCATTAGTAAAGGAACCCAGTTGTGTGTGTGATACTAACAATAAGACCATTAGTAAAGGAACCCAGTTGTGTGTGTGATACTAACAATAAGACCATTAGTAAAGGAACCCAGTTGTGTGTGATACTAACAATAAGACCATTAGTAAAGGAACCCAGTTGTGTGTGTGATACTAACAATAAGACCATTAGTAAAGGAACCCAGTTGTGTGTGTGATACTAACAATAAGACCATTAGTAAAGGAACCCAGTTGTGTGTGATACTAACAATAAGACCATTAGTAAAGGAACCCAGTTGTGTGTGTGATACTAACAATAAGACCATTAGTAAAGGAACCCAGTTGTGTGTGTGATACTAACAATAAGACCATTAGTAAAGGAACCCAGTTGTGTGTGTGATACTAACAATAAGACCATTAGTAAAGGAACCCAGTTGTGTGTGATACTAACAATAAGACCATTAGTAAAGGAACCCAGTTGTGTGTGATACTAACAATAAGACCATTAGTAAAGGAACCCAGTTGTGTGTGTGATACTAACAATAAGACCATTAGTAAAGGAACCCAGTTGTGTGTGTGATACTAACAATAAGACCATTAGTAAAGGAACCCAGTTGTGTGTGTGATACTAACAATAAGACCATTAGTAAAGGAACCCAGTTGTGTGTGATACTAACAATAAGACCATTAGTAAAGGAACCCAGTTGTGTGTGATACTAACAATAAGACCATTAGTAAAGGAACCCAGTTGTGTGTGTGATACTAACAATAAGCCATTAGTAAAGGAACCCAGTTGTGTGTGTGATACTAACAATAAGACCATTAGTAAAGGAACCCAGTTGTGTGTGATACTAACAATAAGACCATTAGTAAAGGAACCCAGTTGTGTGTGTGATACTAACAATAAGACCATTAGTAAAGGAACCCAGTTGTGTGTGATACTAACAATAAGACCATTAGTAAAGGAACCCAGTTGTGTGTGTGATACTAACAATAAGACCATTAGTAAAGGAACCCAGTTGTGTGTGTGATACTAACAATAAGACCATTAGTAAAGGAACCCAGTTGTGTGTGATACTAACAATAAGACCATTAGTAAAGGAACCCAGTTGTGTGTGATACTAACAATAAGACCATTAGTAAAGGAACCCAGTTGTGTGTGATACTAACAATAAGACCATTAGTAAAGGAACCCAGTTGTGTGTGATACTAACAATAAGCCATTAGTAAAGGAACCCAGTTGTGTGTGATACTAACAATAAGACCATTAGTAAAGGAACCCAGTTGTGTGTGATACTAACAATAAGACCATTAGTAAAGGAACCCAGTTGTGTGTGATACTAACAATAAGACCATTAGTAAAGGAACCCAGTTGTGTGTGATACTAACAATAAGACCATTAGTAAAGGAACCCAGTTGTGTGTGTGATACTAACAATAAGACCATTAGTAAAGGAACCCAGTTGTGTGTGATACTAACAATAAGACCATTAGTAAAGGAACCCAGTTGTGTGTGATACTAACAATAAGACCATTAGTAAAGGAACCCAGTTGTGTGTGATACTAACAATAAGACCATTAGTAAAGGAACCCAGTTGTGTGTGTGATACTAACAATAAGCCATTAGTAAAGGAACCCAGTTGTGTGTGATACTAACAATAAGCCATTAGTAAAGGAACCCAGTTGTGTGTGATACTAACAATAAGACCATTAGTAAAGGAACCCAGTTGTGTGTGATACTAACAATAAGACCATTAGTAAAGGAACCCAGTTGTGTGTGATACTAACAATAAGACCATTAGTAAAGGAACCCAGTTGTGTGTGATACTAACAATAAGACCATTAGTAAAGGAACCCAGTTGTGTGTGTGATACTAACAATAAGACCATTAGTAAAGGAACCCAGTTGTGTGTGTGATACTAACAATAAGACCATTAGTAAAGGAACCCAGTTGTGTGTGATACTAACAATAAGACCATTAGTAAAGGAACCCAGTTGTGTGTGATACTAACAATAAGACCATTAGTAAAGGAACCCAGTTGTGTGTGATACTAACAATAATACCATTAGCAAAGGAACCCAGTTGTGTGTGATACTAACAATAAGACCATTAGTAAAGGAACCCAGTTGTGTGTGATACTAACAATAAGACCATTAGTAAAGGAACCCAGTTGTGTGTGATACTAACAATAAGACCATTAGCAAAGGAACCCAGTTGTGTGTGATACTAACAATAAGACCATTAGCAAAGGAACCCAGTTGTGTGTGATACTAACAATAAGCCATTAGTAAAGGAACCCAGTTGTGTGTGATACTAACAATAAGACCATTAGCAAAGGAACCCAGTTGTGTGTGATACTAACAATAAGCCATTAGTAAAGGAACCCAGTTGTGTGTGATACTAACAATAAGACCATTAGTAAAGGAACCCAGTTGTGTGTGATACTAACAATAATACCATTAGTAAAGGAACCCAGTTGTGTGTGATACTAACAATAAGACCATTAGTAAAGGAACCCAGTTGTGTGTGTGATACTAACAATAAGCCATTAGTAAAGGAACCCAGTTGTGTGTGATACTAACAATAAGGCATTAGTAAAAGAACCCAGTTGTGTGTGATACTAACAATAAGACCATTAGCAAAGGAAACCAGTTGTGTGTGATACTAACAATAATACCATTAGTAAAGGAACCCAGTTGTGTGTGATACTAACAATAAGACCATTAGTAAAGGAACCCAGTTGTGTGTGTGATACTAACAATAAGACCATTAGTAAAGGAACCCAGTTGTGTGTGTGATACTAACAATAAGACCATTAGTAAAGGAACCCAGTTGTGTGTGATACTAACAATAAGACCATTAGTAAAGGAACCCAGTTGTGTGTGTGATACTAACAATAAGACCATTAGTAAAGGAACCCAGTTGTGTGTGTGATACTAACAATAAGACCATTAGTAAAGGAACCCAGTTGTGTGTGTGATACTAACAATAATACCATTAGTAAAGGAACCCAGTTGTGTGTGATACTAACAATAAGACCATTAGTAAAGGAACCCAGTTGTGTGTGTGATACTAACAATAAGACCATTAGTAAAGGAACCCAGTTGTGTGTGTGATACTAACAATAAGACCATTAGTAAAGGAACCCAGTTGTGTGTGTGATACTAACAATAATACCATTAGTAAAGGAACCCAGTTGTGTGTGATACTAACAATAAGACCATTAGTAAAGGAACCCAGTTGTGTGTGTGATACTAACAATAAGACCATTAGTAAAGGAACCCAGTTGTGTGTGTGATACTAACAATAAGACCATTAGTAAAGGAACCCAGTTGTGTGTGTGATACTAACAATAATACCATTAGTAAAGGAACCCAGTTGTGTGTGATACTAACAATAAGACCATTAGTAAAGGAACCCAGTTGTGTGTGATACTAACAATAAGACCATTAGTAAAGGAACCCAGTTGTGTGTGATACTAACAATAAGCCATTAGTAAAGGAACCCAGTTGTGTGTGATACTAACAATAAGACCATTAGCAAAGGAACCCAGTTGTGTGTGATACTAACAATAAGACCATTAGTAAAGGAACCCAGTTGTGTGTGTGATACTAACAATAAGACCATTAGTAAAGGAACCCAGTTGTGTGTGATACTAACAAAAAGACCATTAGTAAAGGAACCCAGTTGTGTGTGATACTAACAATAAGCCATTAGTAAAGGAACCCAGTTGTGTGTGATACTAACAATAAGACCATTAGCAAAGGAACCCAGTTGTGTGTGATACTAACAATAAGACCATTAGTAAAGGAACCCAGTTGTGTGTGATACTAACAATAAGACCATTAGTAAAGGAACCCAGTTGTGTGTGATACTAACAATAAGACCATTAGCAAAGGAACCCAGTTGTGTGTGATACTAACAATAAGACCATTAGTAAAGGAACCCAGTTGTGTGTGTGATACTAACAATAAGACCATTAGTAAAGGAACCCAGTTGTGTGTGATACTAACAATAAGCCATTAGTAAAGGAACCCAGTTGTGTATGATACTAACAATAAGACCATTAGTAAAGGAACCCAGTTGTGTGTGATACTAACAATAAGACCATTAGTAAAGGAACCCAGTTGTGTGTGATACTAACAATAAGACCATTAGCAAAGGAACCCAGTTGTGTGTGATACTAACAATAAGACCATTAGTAAAGGAACCCAGTTGTGTGTGATACTAACAATAAGACCATTAGCAAAGGAACCCAGTTGTGTGTGATACTAACAATAAGACCATTAGTAAAGGAACCCAGTTGTGTGTGTGATACTAACAATAAGACCATTAGTAAAGGAACCCAGTTGTGTGTGATACTAACAATAAGCCATTAGTAAAGGAACCCAGTTGTGTATGATACTAACAATAAGACCATTAGTAAAGGAACCCAGTTGTGTGTGATACTAACAATAAGACCATTATTAAAGGAACCCAGTTGTGTGTGATACTAACAATAAGACCATTAGCAAAGGAACCCAGTTGTGTGTGATACTAACAATAAGACCATTAGTAAAGGAACCCAGTTGTGTGTGTGATACTAACAATAAGACCATTAGTAAAGGAACCCAGTTGTGTGTGATACTAACAATAAGACCATTAGTAAAGGAACCCAGTTGTGTGTGTGATACTAACAATAAGACCATTAGTAAAGGAACCCAGTTGTGTGTGTGATACTAACAATAAGACCATTAGTAAAGGAACCCAGTTGTGTGTGTGATACTAACAATAAGACCATTAGTAAAGGAACCCAGTTGTGTGTGATACTAACAATAAGCCATTAGTAAAGGAACCCAGTTGTGTGTGATACTAACAATAATACCATTAGTAAAGGAACCCAGTTGTGTGTGATACTAACAATAAGACCATTAGCAAAGGAACCCAGTTGTGTGTGATACTAACAATAAGCCATTAGTAAAGGAACCCAGTTGTGTGTGATACTAACAATAAGACCATTAGTAAAGGAACCCAGTTGTGTGTGATACTAACAATAATACCATTAGTAAAGGAACCCAGTTGTGTGTGTGATACTAACAATAAGACCATTAGCAAAGGAACCCAGTTGTGTGTGATACTAACAATAAGCCATTAGTAAAGGAACCCAGTTGTGTGTGTGATACTAACAATAAGCCATTAGTAAAGGAACCCAGTTGTGTGTGATACTAACAATAAGACCATTAGTAAAGGAACCCAGTTGTGTGTGATACTAACAATAAGACCATTAGTAAAGGAACCCAGTTGTGTGTGATACTAACAATAAGACCATTAGTAAAGGAACCCAGTTGTGTGTGTGATACTAACAATAAGCCATTAGTAAAGGAACCCAGTTGTGTGTGATACTAACAATAAGACCATTAGTAAAGGAACCCAGTTGTGTGTGATACTAACAATAAGACCATTAGTAAAGGAACCCAGTTGTGTGTGATACTAACAATAAGACCATTAGCAAAGGAACCCAGTTGTGTGTGATACTAACAATAAGCCATTAGTAAAGGAACCCAGTTGTGTATGATACTAACAATAAGACCATTAGCAAAGGAACCCAGTTGTGTGTGATACTAACAATAAGACCATTAGTAAAGGAACCCAGTTGTGTGTGTGATACTAACAATAAGACCATTAGTAAAGGAATCCAGTTGTGTGTGTGATACTAACAATAAGACCATTAGTAAAGGAACCCAGTTGTGTGTGATACTAACAATAAGACCATTAGTAAAGGAACCCAGTTGTGTGTGATACTAACAATAAGACCATTAGTAAAGGAACCCAGTTGTGTGTGATACTATCAATAAGCCATTAGTAAAAGAACCCAGTTGTGTGTGATACTAACAATAATACCATTAGTAAAGGAACCCAGTTGTGTGTGATACTAACAATAAGACCATTAGTAAAGGAACCCAGTTGTGTGTGATACTAACAATAAGACCATTAGTAAAGGAACCCAGTTGTGTGTGATATTAACAATAATACCATTAGTAAAGGAACCCAGTTGTGTGTGATACTAACAATAAGACCATTAGTAAAGGAACCCAGTTGTGTGTGATACTAACAATAAGACCATTAGTAAAGGAACCCAGTTGTGTGTGATACTAACAATAAGACCATTAGCAAAGGAACCCAGTTGTGTGTGTGATACTAACAGTAATACCATTAGTAAAGGAACCCAGTTGTGTGTGATACTAACAATAAGCCATTAGTAAAGGAACCCAGTTTTGTGTGATACTAACAATAATACCATTAGTAAAGGAACCCAGTTGTGTGTGATACTAACAATAAGACCATTAGTAAAGGAACCCAGTTGTGTGTGATACTAACAATAAGACCATTAGTAAAGGAACCCAGTTGTGTGTGATACTAACAATAAGACCATTAGTAAAGGAACCCAGTTGTGTGTGATACTAACAATAAGACCATTAGTAAAGGAACCCAGTTGTGTGTGATACTAACAATAAGACCATTAGTAAAGGAACCCAGTTGTGTGTGATACTAACAATAAGACCATTAGTAAAGGAACCCAGTTGTGTGTGATACTAACAATAAGACCATTAGTAAAGGAACCCAGTTGTGTGTGATACTAACAATAAGACCATTAGTAAAGGAACCCAGTTGTGTGTGATACTAACAATAAGACCATTAGTAAAGGAACCCAGTTGTGTGTGATACTAACAATAAGACCATTAGTAAAGGAACCCAGTTGTGTGTGATACTAACAATAAGCCATTAGTAAAGGAACCCAGTTGTGTATGATACTAACAATAAGACCATTAGCAAAGGAACCCAGTTGTGTGTGATACTAACAATAAGACCATTAGCAAAGGAACCCAGTTGTGTGTGTGATACTAACAATAAGACCATTAGTAAAGGAACCCAGTTGTGTGTGATACTAACAATAAGACCATTAGTAAAGGAACCCAGTTGTGTGTGATACTAACAATAAGACCATTAGTAAAGGAACCCAGTTGTGTGTGATACTAACAATAAGACCATTAGTAAAGGAACCCAGTTGTGTGTGATACTAACAATAAGACCATTAGTAAAGGAACCCAGTTGTGTGTGATACTAACAATAAGACCATTAGTAAAGGAACCCAGTTGTGTGTGATACTAACAATAAGACCATTAGTAAAGGAACCCAGTTGTGTGTGATACTAACAATAAGACCATTAGTAAAGGAACCCAGTTGTGTGTGATACTAACAATAAGACCATTAGTAAAGGAACCCAGTTGTGTGTGATACTAACAATAAGACCATTAGTAAAGGAACCCAGTTGTGTGTGATACTAACAATAAGACCATTAGTAAAGGAACCCAGTTGTGTGTGATACTAACAATAAGACCATTAGTAAAGGAACCCAGTTGTGTGTGATACTAACAATAAGACCATTAGTAAAGGAACCCAGTTGTGTGTGATACTAACAATAAGACCATTAGTAAAGGAACCCAGTTGTGTGTGATACTAACAATAAGACCATTAGTAAAGGAACCCAGTTGTGTGTGATACTAACAATAAGCCATTAGTAAAGGAACCCAGTTGTGTATGATACTAACAATAAGACCATTAGCAAAGGAACCCAGTTGTGTGTGATACTAACAATAAGACCATTAGCAAAGGAACCCAGTTGTGTGTGTGATACTAACAATAAGACCATTAGTAAAGGAACCCAGTTGTGTGTGATACTAACAATAAGACCATTAGTAAAGGAACCCAGTTGTGTGTGATACTAACAATAAGACCATTAGTAAAGGAACCCAGTTGTGTGTGATACTAACAATAAGACCATTAGTAAAGGAACCCAGTTGTGTGTGATACTAACAATAAGCCATTAGTAAAGGAACCCAGTTGTGTATGATACTAACAATAAGACCATTAGCAAAGGAACCCAGTTGTGTGTGATACTAACAATAAGACCATTAGCAAAGGAACCCAGTTGTGTGTGTGATACTAACAATAAGACCATTAGTAAAGGAACCCAGTTGTGTGTGATACTAACAATAAGACCATTAGTAAAGGAACCCAGTTGTGTGTGATACTAACAATAAGACCATTAGTAAAGGAACCCAGTTGTGTGTGATACTAACAATAAGACCATTAGTAAAGGAACCCAGTTGTGTGTGATACTAACAATAAGACCATTAGCAAAGGAACCCAGTTGTGTGTGATACTAACAATAAGACCATTGTGTTATGGGGCGTCCTCCAAGGAGACACACTTGCACCATTCTTGTTCATTATTGTGGTTGACTATGTTCTACGCATGTCCTTAGATCATCATAATGATGATGGGGTGATGATAACTCCACCTACTGGCTCCAGAAGTCGAGGAAATCCTGCCAAGTACCTAACTGATCTAGACTTTACTGATGACTTAGGAGTACTCTCAGAATCATTAGAGGGAGCCCAACGGCTCCTCCGCTCATTAGAACATGCTGCTTCTAGTGTTGGTCTTTTTATTAACTCCAGAAAGACCAACATTTTGACAGTCAACTTTGAAAGTCCCCAGCAAGTCTCTGATCGGATGAGCATAAGCTCAAAGGATGGCATGCTTGAGCATGTGGACGACTTCCGTTACCTGGGATCATGGATCCGGAAGTCAGGTGATGACCTTCGCATACGTAAGGGAAAGGCATGGGCAGCCTTGAATAGGCTTTCCAGGATTTGGAAGTCACCGAGAATTAAGCGGAAACTTAAGGTCCGATTATTTAGAGCAGCAGTAGTTCCAGTACTCCTCTACGGGAGTCCATGCTGGGGTCTAACTGCTGAGGACACCAAATCTCTGGATGGCACATTCACAAGAATGCTACGCCAGGTTCATTGTGTCAAGTACAATGCACACATCTCCATCCAGACACTATATAACATTGGAGGTGTCTCATTGGTTCCCCCAAGCTTGACACTAGAACAAAATCGCCTCCGCTATTCAGAACATTGCTTTCGCCGTGAGGACCAGCCAGTGCATAATCTTGTACTTTGGCAGCCTCATGGAGTGAATAAGCATGGGGGACAGCCCATGACTTTCTTGAGACGCATCTTAAAGGGCACTGGCCTTGAAGATGCGGATGATCTAGCAAATGTCATGGGTGATAGGGAGTTGTGGCGGTGCAATTTTGTTGACAAGCCGGCACAGCATTCTTAAAAATGCAGCTGCAATGCAGCATGCCGATCCTAGTAGTAGTAGTAGTAGTAGTTGTGTGTGATACTAACAATAAGACCATTAGTAAAGGAACGATCGTCCCAGACGAAGTGCAGTAATCGAATACATCATTAAAGATTTCCGGCGCCGTCGTATCTAAACTTTCACCAACAACATCGGCCATGGAATTGTACTTCCTAAAAAAAGACGTTTTACAACGTAAAATATCTAATACTGAAGACTCATTAGCAACATTAGTAAAAATAGTGAACTCTTTCATTGACGTATAGACAAGGAATTATTGGTGTTAGAGAAGCCTGGTGTTGGCGGCCAGGTTATTTACTACATATTAGTGAAATATGTAAATAAAAATCACAATTTTTAATTTTTTTTAACGAGTTAGAAATATTTATAAGCGGTTAAATAATGAGTAAAGGACACCATTAGGTACACCTATGCAGCATCCTCATAATGCTAAATGCCGAGGATTAGGAGATCTGAGACAGTTGAGCCTAGTACGTAAAACACCAACACAGTGCCTACTCTACGGAGTTAATAATTAGGATTACATACGAGAAGGGTCCGCAATTTGGAGATGGTTTTAGCTTTACCATGGCGAACCCCGTTGGAAAAGTTGATAGAAAAAGGAAAATCAACAACAGCATCAGAAAAAAGTTGTTACTCCGCGTGGCGCTGAAAATAATATAAATTCCATGATGAGCCTTATGTTATCAAAGTAATTGTTATTTTAGAATTTTGATATTAAATAATTTTACGTATGCTCCACAGTAAAATGCGCAATAATGATAATGAAAATAAATTTTATTTTTATACAGTATAAAGGGAGATTTTTCATTTAAGGGGGAGTAACACCCCCAAATTTGGGCATTATTGATATAAAAAGGCTCCAGGGCAGCCAGATTTGTTCAGAAGAATTGTGGACAAATGTATTCTGAACAAGTGTACCAAATGTACCAAATTTCAACTCGTTTAAATTAATATTAGCGGAGAAATAGCCTTTTTCATAAAAAAACGTCATTCTGAGATATGGGTGTTTAAAGTTTAAGGAACAATTCAAACCTTCCCGGTATTTTAGATAATACCATATTTTTTTTGTTCAACAATAACTTTTTCAAAAATGATTGAAATTCAACGAGAGTTTTCATGCTTGCCAAACACACAGTATAACTAGTAAAGATAGGATAAAAAAAGTTTTTTGACAAATTCCAAAATAGGGGGGTGCTGCTCCCCCCTTAAGTGTGTAGTTCACTAACAGTCTGAAATTCCAACCTGCGATAATAAATATAAAAAAAATATCGTACCTGAAAACCTGTTCGTGAGGTACATTGCATGTCATTACGGCCCAACTCCTGAGGTACATTATTATTGATATTTTAATGACACTCCACGCCGGTATACATGGCGCGAAACAGATGCTCAGCCAAACAATCGATTGGTTGTAAATAATATGGAGAACATTTTGGGCAACTTTAAACTCGGGGTATCCCGGCTAAAAATAAAACACAAATAACGAGGTTTACTGGGGTATCCCGGCTAAAAATAAAACACAAATAACGAGGTTTACTGGGGTATCCCGGCTAAAAATAAAACACAAATAACGAGGTTTACTGGGGTATCCCGGCTAAAAATAAAACACAAATAACGAGGTTTACTGGGGTATCCCGGCTAAAAATAAAACACAAATAACAAGGTTTACTGGGGTATCCCGGCTAAAAATAAAACACAAATAACGAGGTTTACTGGGGTATCCCGGCTAAAAATAAAACACAAATAACGAGGTTTACTGGGGTATCCCGGCTAAAAATAAAACACAAATAACGAGGTTTACTGGGGTATCCCGGCTAAAAATAAAACACAAATAACGAGGTTTACTGGGGTATCCCGGCTAAAAATAAAACACAAATAACGAGGTTTACTGGGGTATCCCGGCTAAAAATAAAACACAAATAACGAGGTTTACTGGGGTATCCCGGCTAAAAATAAAACACAAATAACGAGGTTTACTGGGGTATCCCGGCTAAAAATAAAACACAAATAACGAGGTTTACTGGGGTATCCCGGCTAAAAATAAAACACAAATAACGAGGTTTACTTATTAAATTAATTTTTGTAATTTTCATATAAATTTATGCAATTGATGAAACGAAATGATTACGAAGCGAGAAAAAAAGCCTCTTTGATTTCTATTGAATATAAAAGATTAAAGGGTCAGTCCATATCAAAACGACCAATGTTAAAAACCACTATGTCTTGGATCAGTCTAATTTTTGGAGAGATTGATGATGGGTTTAAGATATGAAGAACAAAAAAAACATTTCTCAGAAATATTGAGTAGAAGTCAAGATATGACTATTTGAAAAATTCAAGTTTTCGCATGACCGCATACATTCGCGACATTATTTTATACGCCCTAATTTTAAAAAATCCAATTCAAATTGCTCTGTATGGGGTGTAAATTTTGTTATGGGGGTAATTTTCTGTGCTGAATCCGAAAATGTCATCAAAAATTTGAATTTTTAATGTTTTCTTGTGATATATTTTAAATTTCATTTTGTCCGCGACTGAAAAATTAAGGGTTTTCAGGGACATAAAAACATGTGTGGCACTGTCACTTAGATGATGAAACTTTCTATGCTAAACCACAACACTATTGTATTCGAAATTCTAAAACAAAATCTATGGGTATTTGACAACTTCATTATAATATTTGTGTTCAAATATTTGTCTAAAAAAGTAACCGGGCGGTTAAATATGAAATGGTGATATCAACTGTAATAAGAAAAAAATAAAATATGAGCTGTATTAATCTGTGCTAGCAATTACAGTTGGATCAAATTAATAAATAAGAAAAAAATAGGTACAAAATAGGCAAAAAAATAACTTGGTTTCTCCAAATTTTGCGAACTACGACCAAAGTGGTGTATTACAGTTTCAGATTATGGAGCACACAGTACCTGTGTTTGCCAAATACATCAGAACATGAAACTGGTGTGTGAAGCACTTCCTTCCAATGTTTCGTATAAGGATTGTTTCAATAAAGCTGTTTGCGAACTAGACAATCGAGACTGTATGCTTCACAAATGCCAAAATTGCCCGGGTCTCCCTTCCCTTGTTTCTGCTCTTGAGCATGTATTTTCTGATAATGACATTGAATTGGATTCAGAAATTAAATATAGACAATGGACCTCTAACTCTGAACTTGTTGTCAAGCTAAGCACTGTTGATGAGTTTATTGATTTTGCTTCTAAGCTAATTTATAATGCTTTGCCACATTCATTCATATCTAAAATGCAATCAGAAAGGCTTTCAAAGTTAAAAGAATAACTATCATCCTCAGACTGCATAATCCTCTTAGACTTTGCTGAGAATTACAGTTTTGTTTGTCAAGATGCTGTCCAAGAGTATCACTGGGACAACACACAGGCAGCAGTTCATCCTTTTGTTGTTTACCTTAAAGATCCAAGTTCAACAAAATTGGTGTCCTACAGTTACTGTGTAATTAGTGATGAGAGAGATCATGGAGTAGGCACTGTACATACATTTCTAAGCACATTAATGCGCCATATAAAGAATCAGTTTCCCCAAATTCAAGGTACAGTTCATTACTTTTCTGATGGTTCTTCGCAACAGTATAAGAATTGTAAAAACTTTACAAACCTTTGTATGCACCAAGCAGACTTTGCTATAGAAGCTGAGTTGAATTTTTTTGCCTCATCCCATGGGAAAAGTACTTGTGATGGCATAGGAGAAACCACCAAAGGGTTGGTTGCCAGGGCTAGTTTGCAGGCAACAAGTGATAGTCAGATATTAACTCCAGCAGATATGTTTAAATGGTTAAACACAAATGTCAAAAATGTCCACTACTTTTATATTTCTAAAGAAGAAGTTGCACAACATACTTCTAAAATAGCTTCAAGACTTACTGATGCAGCAACAGTATCTGGCACACGGAGTCATCATAAATTTGTTCCTATTGCAGGAGATTCGAATCATCTAAAAATGTTTAGAATTTCTGCTGATTCTGACTTCACCATCGTGTCACCTACATCATATTTGTCACCATTTTCAGCTGAGGTAGATATAGGAACAGGAAAGTGGGTTTCAGTAATATATGATAAGGCCTGGTACTTAGGAATTGTAGAAGATCATTCTGACGAATATAATGATATATATGTCACATTCATGCACCAAGCACAACAATCCTCTAAACTAAACTGGAAATGGCCTGCACAGAAGGATGAGTGTTGGGTTCCAAAATATCATATAATAAAAGGTATTGATGCACCCCTACTAACTAGCATTAGTGGTAGAATATACCAAATTCCAAGCGATGAAGTGGAATGTATTGAAAAAATGGCTTCTCTCAAAAATCGTATTTAAATTAGCTTAAATGGAAGCAATATATCCAACTAGAGTACCTAATGGTCACATTAGGTCTGCCAGAATGTTAAAGAAGGCAAATCAACTGATAAATTCTTCTCGCGATCCTTCGCGATTACTCAAAAAACGGTATTTTTGATCTGTGATAGAATTTAAAGATGTCATATACCCAGGAATTTTAATGGTTCAATGAAATAACTATAATGTAGTAACGATACACACCAAGTTTCAGCTTTGTAGTAGCAGTGCCACATTGGTAGTTCTAGGCCTTTCTTTGGCTATCGCGAAAGAAAAAAAATTGCCGATTACAGCACTTTATCTTTCGAATTTTCCCTTTTTGTGGTCATTTTTGAGATCAGCACCACAAATATACCCCATAACCAATTTTTCATGCCTTTAGAGTTCCCTTATAGTCTATTGTGTACTAGAAGACTCCAAAAGTACCAATGCGATAGATGCCGCGAGCGCCCGAAAACTCTAAATTTCAAATACTGATATCTCAGCTTCTAATGAATATTTTTGACTCATTTTACTTTTAAATTTCATTGCATATGTTTATATTCATTATGTAAAAAAATTTAGTCAAACTGGCCATGTTGGGTTTTTCAGATTTACCATTTTGGTCGTTTTCATATGGACTGACCCTAAAGTGGTTTTGGGCTTTCCCATAGGCCTACCATAATTAATATACTGTATTACTGTAACTAATAGAAAAATCCTTCCCACCACTACTAACTATGTATCTCTGGCGGTTCTGCGGTGGTTTCGAGAAAAGCGTAAAATATAATAGCATTTAAAATGCGAATAGGCCTACTACAGTTGTTCTATCGATATCAAATAAAGTATTATATTCCTTTGGAATCCAATGGAATGGATGAAGGCGACAACTGATTATTCTAAAAATAAGTCAACCGCGAGATATTGCCACTGCATTTAATTCTCATTTTGGTTCAATTGGCCCAACGCTAGAAAAGGCTATACCGATATCCAACCGGTCTCCAACAAGATATATAAATAAAAAACACCCCAAATCATTTTCACTAATCGGTACTTGTACCACTGAGATATCCCTTTTTATTCTAGAATATATCAATAAATAAATTCGTGAATCCGGAATCTATAGATTCCTATAGCTGTAGCAATAGCTGACTGCTGAATAGGCCTACCTTTTAATTTTAACCGTACCGTACACGCGTACTTTGAGTTGGCGCCGGTCTTACTCCGGGTCGCCCTTCAAGCTATTGCCCCCTCCACCAACTAATCGTCTCCCAAAGACAGAAAGAAAGATCACGCGTAGAACGAACCGGGAGGTCAGAAGTGATCCCTACCAGCCCACAGCCAGTCTGCAAAGCTGCCAGATGACTTCAAATCGTAATAATTCATTACTACTACTACTAGGTCGATCGAACTCGGACAGTGGAAATGAGATCCTTCCAGGCTTCCCGATTCTCCATAGTTGTCGCAATTTCGTTTCTCCCAAGTTCAATATCCCTTTCAAGTTGATCTATATGTTATGGCCGGTCGTCCACGACTACGCTTTCCATAAGTTGGTTGCCAGAAAAGTAGATCTGGTATGACCTCGTCTTTACTTCGCCAGCAGTGCCCACTGAATCTTAATCTGCGTTCACGGAGGGTGGTTGATACAGGTGGTATTGTACCATAAAGCTCGGCGTTTGTCATGTGTTGTCTCCAGCTGATGTTTAGGGCTGCCCTTAGTAGTCTTGTGTAGCAACCATCAATTCGTTGTTCAAGTGATTTAGTCAGTGTCCAGGTCTCACCCCCGTATAAAAATGCACTTTCCACTGTGGCTCGAAAGAACTTAATCTTCAGGTGCCTGGAGAGATCTGATTTCCAGATGGTATACATTTTTGATAGAGCTACCCAAGCCTTTGCCTTCCTAACTTCTATGTCCTTTTTGCTACTCTCTATCCATGATCCAAGGTACTGGAAGTCATCGACCTTCCTTAGTTGATTATTATCAATGGTTGTCAAATTTCCATCAACATTAAAGGTCATGAATTCGGTCTTGGTAGCATTTATATGCAATCCAACCTCCTTAGCAGCCCTCTCCACTTTATTTAGTAGAAGCTGTGCATCTGCTAGCGTATTAGAGAGCAGGGCGATGTCATCCGCAAAGTCGGTGTCTGTGACTGTAGTTGCCAGATATCTACTACTTCTGCGTTCTTGAAGTGTGAATCCCAGATCTTCACCCTTTGTGGCCGTCCTCATTGCGTAATCCAGCACAATTACAAATAGTAATGGTGCTAGTGTGTCACCTTGCAGTACGCCAGCCAGGATTGAGAAAAACTCAGTTTCACCATCTGGTGAGAGTACCTGCGCTTCTGTGTCACAATATAACAATCCAATGCCAGCAACAATTACTTCTGGTATTCCATAAGCTCTTAGGATTTCAAGCATTTTACCTCTATGGATGGAGTCGAATGCCTTCTTGAAGTCCACAAAAGTCATGACTGCCGGGAGATTCTTTGACTTAATTCCTTCAATCAGTCTCCGTAGTGCAAGTATCTGAGCTATTGTTGATCTACTTGGTCGAAATCCGTTTTGGCTCTTACGCAGTAGTTTCTCTATGTGAGGCCTAATCCTATATAGAATCATTTTATTGTATATTTTGGCAGCTACCACAAGCAGACAGAACCCACGATAGTTTGTTGGTATGCCGAGGTCTCCTTTCTTGGGTAGAGGCTTTAGTTGACCTTTAGTCCAAATTGGTGGTGGCTTTTCCCCTTTTAACATCCGGTTGCAAACATTCAATAATGGTCTATTTAGCACTCCGGTTTTCCATATCTCCGCTGGGATTTCATCTAATCCACTTGCTTTATTATTGGACATGCTTTTAATGCTTCTTTGGAGTTCGGCAGGTGTGAAGTCCCCTGTTTCTATAGGTAGTGTCTTGTCATATATTTTCCTTGTAGGATTGACCTCGATGTTTGGTGGCTGCCCAAGCAAGTTGCTGAAGTGATTTTTCCACTTCCCAACACGTTCTTCAGGACTATCGGCTTTGAGGCGCCCCTTTGCACAACTTTTCCGACCAGATACCTCATTTACAGTTTGCCAGGTAAGTCTTGATTGTTGCTGTATATGAGCAGTTGTAATTGCTTCAGTTTTATCCTGTATGTACTTTTCCTGGCTGATGTCCAATTTAAGATAGTCCTTAGCTTTCTCAACCTTGTTAATGTTTTCGGTTGTTGGTTGTTCGGTTTTAACTTTGTAGGCTATCTTAAGATCTTCTCTCTTACAAGTAACCTCAGAGTTTTGCCATGGCACATACTGTTTTCGTTTAGGTTTCTGGGGGATATGCCTCTTAGCTGATTCCTTATGGGCTGTTATTATATTCCGGTATATTGAATCGGTGGATTGGTCTTCATCCATTGACTGAAGTGCTTCAAAACGGTTTTGAACTTCTACTGTATAAGCATCCTTTACAGAATTGTCAGTTCTGAGTTTCTCACAGTCATAGTTGATTTGCTTGCTTGTCCTGGATAATTCATTACCGGGTGCTTTACCGGATAATTCCGGGTCGGGTTCGGGTTCGAAAGGTGGAACCTCACGACTGAGCGTCTCGGGAGGAAAACAGAACTTGGGTGATTCCAGTACCGGAAATACCCGCACCGACAGAAGGATGCACCGAAGGCTAAGCCACCACGTCGTAACAAACGAAATGAGATCGCTTCAATCTCGCCAAATCTAGCTCTTCTCTCAAAACAAATAAAAAATGAAGAGGCGGAACAGAGCAGACGAAAAACTAACATTGTTCTCAAAGGTTCCAAGCCAAGCGCCGACGACAAACAGGTAGTGTTAGATATAGCTGACGAACTGGGTGTCGAACTAGACGAACTGAGTGATTAAAACTAAACGAGTCGGGCAGCTGCGAGACAATCAAAATACACAACCAATCATTGTCACTCTTTCTACAGAGAAGCACGAGATATTGTTGAAGAGGGCTCGCAATCTCCGCAAGTCGTCGCATTACAGAGATATATATATATCGCCCGACTACACGCCAGCGGAAAGCAAACATCAATATTCTCTCCAGCAGGAACGGCGCTCCATGCAGCAGATCCGAATATAGACTGGATTATCCGCAGCACTGCTGTAGTAGACTCGGTGACTGTCAACCGCCCCAACACACATGGCTCCCGTCAACGTCAGTCGACAAGTGCCAACACTCAGAACAAGATCCAAGGGTTGCCTAAACAATCATTAATTGTAATTGATGAGTCGAGGCGGGTGGTCTGAGTATTGCCTAAATGCCCAGAACCGACGTGCTCCTATCTTATTCAAACTCCGAGGGTTGCGGGTCGGTCTCCTCCAGCTCCGATGGTTGTGGGCCGGTCTCCTCTAGCTCCGAGGGTTGCGGGTCGGTCTCCTCCAGCTCCGATGGTTGCGGGCCGGTCTCCTCTAGCTCCGAGGGTTGCGGGTCAGTCTCCTCCAGCTCCGATGGTTGCGGGCCGGTCTCCTCTAGCTCCGAGGGTTGCGGGTCGGTCTCCTCCGGCTCCGAGGGTTGCGGGCCAGTCTCCTCTAGCTCCGAGGGTTGCGGGTCGGTCTCCTCCAGCTCCGAGGGTTGTGGGTTGGTCTCCTCCAGCTCCAAGGGTTGCAGGCCGGTCTCCTCCAGCTCCGAGGGTTGCGGGTCGGTCTCCTCCGGGTCTGAGGGTGGCGGGTCGGTCTCCTCCAGCTCCGAGGGTTGCGGGTCGGACTCCTCCAGCTCTGAGGGTTGCAGGTCGGTCTCCTCCAGCTCCGAGGGTTGCGGGTCGGTTTCCTCCGGGTCTGAGGGTTGCGGGTCGGTCTCCTCCGGCTCTGAGGGTTGCGGGTCAGCCTCCTCCGGGTCTGGGGGTTGCGGGTTGGTCTCCTCCAGCTCTGAGGGTTGCGGGTCAGTCTCCTCCGGCTCCAAGGGTTGCGGGTCGGTCTCCTCCGGGTCTGGGGGTTGCGGGTCAGTCTCCTCCGGGTCTGAGGGTTGCGGGTCGGTCTCCTCCGGCTCCGAGGGTTGCGGGTCGGTTTCCTCCGGGTCTGAGGGTTGTGGCGGAAAAGCCAACCAACCACCAAGGTTAAGGCTGAATCACCAGCCGATCGCCTCAATGGTTGGAAAGCCCACTTTGAAAAGCTCCTCAATAATGACAGGGTATTGCCTGATAACTTTATAGAAGTAAAAGTGTCTGAGTCTGTACTCCCAGATATTCCCATTGGCGATATCTCCTTTGCAGAAGTGAAGGCTGCTGCAAAGAGCACTAAGACCAATCGTGCCAGTGGAGTAGATGATGTTCCCCCTGAGGTCTTTAAAATACCTGAGTGTTTAAAGCTCATCTATCCCATCATAGTAGACATGTACCGAACAACAAGAGTCCCACAAGAAATGAAAACAAATAAGTTGGTGCCAGTTCCCAAGAAGGGCAACCTAACACTCTATGGTTCTTTTCGGGGAATCTCATTGATCTCGATTGCTGCAAAGCTATACAATAGGATTCTATTAAATCGCATCAGGGATCCCATTGAGAGACTGCTCCGTGGAAATCAGAATGGGTTCCGTAAAGGTCGTGGGACCATGGAGCCCATTTTGGCACTTAGAAGGATAATTGAAGAGTTATCAAAAAAAAAAGACAGGCATCTGGCTGTTATCTTTGTTGACTTCTTCAAGGCCTTTGATTCAGTCTCTCGCTCACGTATGTTCAGCATACTTTCATTATATGGGATTCCTGATGAAATTATTGCAGCAATCAGATCAGTATACGATGGTTCGACAACATTTGTGTCTACTGTTGACGGTGACACAGAACCATTTGAAGTGTTATGGGGCGTCCTCCAAGGAGACACACTTGCACCATTCTTGTTCATTATTGTGGTTGACTATGTTCTACACATGTCCTTAGATCATTATAATGATGATGGGGTGATGATAACTCCACCTACTGGCTCCAGAAGTCGAGGAAATCCTGCCAAGTACCTAACTGATCTAGACTTTGCTGATGACTTAGGAGTACTCTCGGAATCATTAGAGGGAGCCCAACGGCTCCTCAGCTCATTAGAACATGCTGCTTCTAGTGTTGGTCTTTTTATTAACTCCAGAAAGACCAAAATTCTGACAGTTAACTTTGAAAGTCCTCAGCAAGTCTCTGATCGGATGAGCATAAGCTCAAAGGATGGTATGCTTGAGCATGTGGACGACTTCTGTTACCTGGGATCATGGATCCGGAAGTCAGGTGAGGACCTTCGAATACGTAAGGGAAAGGCATGGGCAGCCTTGAATAGGCTTTCCAGGATTTGGAAGTCACCGAGAATTAATCGGAAACTTAAGGTCCGATTATTTAGAGCAGCAGTAGTTCCAGTACTCCTCTATGGGAGTCCATGCTGGGCTCTAACTGCTGAAGACACCAAATCTCTGGATGGCACATTCACAAGAATGCTACGCCGGGTTCATTGTGTCAAGTACAATGCACACATCTCCAACCAGACACTATATAACATTGGAGGTGTCTCATTGGTTCCCCCAAGCTTGGCACTAGAACAAAATCGCCTCCGCTTTGCAGGACATTGCTTTCGCCGTGAGGACCAGCCAGTGCATAATCTTGTACTTTGGCAGCCTCATGGAGTGAATAAGCATGGTGGACAGCCCATGACTTTCTTGAGACGCATCTTAAAGGACACTGGCCTTAAAGATGCGGATGATCTAGCAAATGTCATGGGTGATAGGCAGTTGTGGCGGTGCAATTTTGTTGACAAGCCGGCACAGCATTATTAAAAATGCAGCTGCAATGCAGCATGCCGATCCTAGTAGTAGTAGTAGTAGTAGTAGAGGGTTGTGGGTCGGTCTCCTCCGGCTCCGAGGGTTGCGGGTCGGTCTCCTCCGGGACTGAGGGTTGCGGGTTGGTCTCCTCTGGCTCCAAAGGTTGCGGGTCGGTCTCCTCTGGGTTTGGGGGTTGCGGGTTGGTCCCCTCCAGCTCCGAGGGTTGCGGGTCGGTCTACTTCGACACCTGCAGGGTTACAGCATTCTCCTACGTTCTCAAATATTGGAAGCAAACATAAGTTTTGCATTGGACTATTCAATGCGCGATCGATAAATAATAAGGCTGCAATAATTAAGGATTATATAGTCGACTTGAATATTGACATACTTGCTCTTACGGAGACATGGCTGACAGGCAAGGATGAGGATGACTCTGTTGTGGAGGAAACGTGCCCTGCTGGATTTATATTCGCATATGAACCCAGAACATGGACATCAGGTGGTGGAGTTGGCTGCGCTTACAAGGGCAGTTTGGATATGGAACCCTTCAAGATCGTACGAGCTACATATCAATCTTTCGAATATATTGAACTGACACTAACTCACCTTGGTGCCTACTTACGCCTGTTAATTCTGTATCGTACTTATCTGTCAACAGGAAACAAACTGAATACATCGATGTTCCTTGAGGAATTTAGTGATCTACTGCAACAACTTATGGTGGCAACGGGGAAATTAATTATTATGGGAGAATTTAACTTCTGGGTGGATGATTCAACAAATAAGGAATCTGCAAGTTTCTCAGACGTTGTGAACTGTTTTGGCATGGAACAATTATTACATGAGGCAACACACCGCAAAGGACACACTTTAGATTTGGTGTTGATGCACAAAGATGATATCAATATAATTAAGAATATACGGGTGTGTGACATCGGTATCTCGGATCACTACTTAATATGTTTTGATATATCACTACCAAAACCTCTTGCAGTAAAAAATATTATTTCGCACAGGAAACTGAGCTGTATAAACATGGGCAACTTCATTTCAGACATCGAAACATCAGCATTATGTGTAAACCCACTACCGCATGACGTTGACCAACTGGTAGAACTCTAAGACAAAACACTATTATCACTGTTGGATAGACATGCACCATTGGTAACGAAGACAGTAATTGAGCGTCCAATGGCACCATGGTATACCGAGTCAATAACCAATGAGAAGAGAACTAGACGCCGATTGGAGCGCAAATATCGGACAACGAAACTGCATGTTGATCTCTTGGAATACAGAAACCAATGTTACAAGGTAGCGGCGGCCATCTCAACGGCTAAGGAACAATATTATAGAGGGATAATCAAGAACAATTCAGAGGACCTAAAAACACTATTTTAAAGTCATCAATAAAGTTTTACACCGAGGAAATAAGGTTATATTACCGAGACATAATTCTGAATTGGAATTAGCTAACAGATTTGTAAACTACTTCGATGATAAGAATAAATCTATTCGAGATGTTCTAAACCACAATGGGACGTCATCCGGGACGCCTCCCACGCCATTCGGGATGCCTTCCACGCCATCCGGGACGCCTCCCACGCCATCCGGGACGCTTCCATCGCCATCCGGGGTGCCTCCAACACCTTCCGGTATGCCTCCCGCGTCGTCCGGGGTGCCTCCTCCCACGCCATGCGGGACGCCATCCGGTACGCCTCCCAGGCCATCCGGTACGCCTCCCCTGCCGTCCGGGGTGCCTCCTCCCACGCCATGCGGGATACCTCCCAGGCCATCCGGTATGCCTCCCGTGCCGTCCGGGGTGCCTCCCGCACCGTCCGGGACGCCTTCCACACCGTTCGGGACGCCTCGCGCACCTTCCGGGACACCTCCCGCACCGTCCGGGACGCCTCCCACACCATCCGGGACGCCTCCCACACCATCACCCCCAATCCCCTGCCCGCCCCAGACTTACTTGTTACTTCTGCTACTCTAAATTTGGCCGCACCGATAAAACTTTCAATTGCTATTTATGTAATAATAATTTTCATTTTCCCTGTGGAACCCATCTAGCCCCCAGTAACGTCAGCGACTTATCCCCTGCAACCACCAACCTGTTTTGCATCTACTGTTATCGTGAAATTTTTCCTTTTACCGATGTTGACCAAAACGATGCTGACATTTTTGAACCTATATCTACAGCTCAAAATAACATTACTTCTGATTCAGATCCCGACAATTCAACCTTTCTAAATCAAACGTTCAGTCAACTTGACCCTCATAACAATATAATAAACTTAAACATCAGCAAAGGCAGCTATTCCGAAGAGGATTTTAACTTAGAGTTTAATACCATTAACAAAAAATCATCCCTTTCAGTATTTCACGTAAATATTAGAAGCTTAAATGCAAATAAATCAGCAATTACTGACTTTTTACTTACATTGAACTCTGGGTTCGACATCCTTACTTTTTCGGAAACTTTTATCGCGGACAATGATGCACTTGACTTAATAAAATTCTACGGATATCACGAACCTATTCTTAATAATCGAACTGTAGGTATTCTTCACCGGGGAGGCACAGCTATTTTCGTTAAAGACAATATTGAAATTTCTGAAAGAACAGATTTACAAATTAAATGTTCCGGCCTTGAAAACACATGGGCACAAATAAACCGCCCCCATTCCAAACCCCTTATAATTGGTACCATCTACAGACCTGATCCCATTACAATAGATACCTTCCTCCCTCTTCTTGAGTCTAGGCTATCATCACTAACTGACTTAAAACATGACGTCATCATCACAGGTGATTTCAACATAGATTTACTAAAATCTACTACAATCTCCAAAAAATATATCGACCTCCTCCATTCCCATGGCTTTATCCAATTAATAAACCAACCAACCCGCATTACACAATGGTCCAAAACTCTAATCGATCATATGATTACAAATATCACGACATCCATTTCCCATGCTGGTACATTCCAATCTAAGATAGGCACATCTGATCACCAACCCACATTTGTTATCTTTCAGAAGTACTCTTGTTACTTCGAAAGAGATAAAACCCATTCGGTTTTTGATTTTTCTGACTATAATCAAGCCCAATTCGTAAGTGATATTACATCATCCAACACCTGGTCCTATAACTCATCCTCCGTCCCCCATAATGATAAATTTAACGTCTTTTATAGCGACCTTGAAAAATTATGCTCTTCCTATGTCACCAAAAAAAATATACGTCCCAAACTAATCCCACAAAAGCCATGGATGACCCCTAATCTAATCAAATGCACAATTAAAAAAAACACTTTATACCGCAAATTTGTAAGACACCCAACGGACGCTAACCGCAACACATTCAATAAATACAGAAACAAATTAACATCTACTCTACGGGCGGCTGAAAAAACATACTATGATACACAATTCAAATTACATTCTAAAAACATTCGTAAAACCTGGATTATAATAAATTCTGCACTAAATAGATCGACTAAACTTAATCTACCTAAAAAACTAACTATTCGCACTGGAGACATTACTGAAACGGTAACCGACACGGAACGCATCGCAAATATCCTAAACACCCACTTCGCTACAATAGGACCTAAGCTTGCTAAAGAAATACCAAATTCACCACGTTCACCTCTCCGTTATATAAATCGTAATCAACCAAATTCCTTTGTTTTAACTGAAACTTCCCCTGTAGAAGTAGAGTACCGCTTACTGCAACTTGACCCTAATTCTTCCTCGAATGACCAATTCCCAACCAAATTATTATTACACGCTGCAAAACCGCTATCAATTCACCTAAGCTATTTAATTAACCTGTCTATTACCCAAGGCTTCTTCCCCAGTGCACTCAAACCAGCTAAAATTATTCCTATTTACAAAGGCAATGACCCAACAGACTCCAATAATTACAGGCCAATATCTCTTCTTCCAGTACTAACAAAAATATTCGAACAAATAATAAACTCGCAACTGCAATCGTATTTAACTAAGTATTCAGTTCTAACAACTTCCCAGTATGGCTTCCGCCCTAGAACCTCAACCTCCCACGCTCTTCTATCAATAATTGAAAAAATTCACCGTTCTCTCGATGACAAAAATTCAACATGTGCGATATATATTGACCTAAAAAAAGCCTTCGACACCATTGACCACCCGATCTTACTACGCAAACTAGACTGTTACGGCATTCGAGGAATCCCCAATCAACTCTTATCCAGTTTTCTAACGGGCAGAACTCAACAAGTATGTATCAGTAACAAACTATCTGCTATTGAACCCCTCCTCTGTGGTGTTCCTCAAGGTTCGGTAATCTCACCTATTCTCTTTCTCCTCTACATTAATGACCTACCTAACGCTACCAATCTATTATCCACCCTTTTCGCTGACGACACCACCCTCCTCCATTCTAACCCAGAAATCCATCAACTCATCGATCAAACAAACTTTGAACTAAACAAACTATCTGATTGGCTGAACGCTAATCGACTATCTCTAAACCTAAAGAAAACTGAATACACTATATTCTCTAATACAATAACAAACTTATCCACCCAGATTCCATGCTGCGAAATTAAAAATAATCAAATTAAATTTTCAACAAACTCCAAAATCCTTGGCATCTGGGTGGATAGCAAACTAAATTGGAAGCCTCATGTAAACTTCATAATTAAAAAAATATCTAAAATGTCTGGAATTTTCTACAAATTGCGCTATATCTTCCCTTTAAATATTCTACGTCAACTTTATTTCACCCTAATTCACCCTTACATACAGTACGGTATTCTACTTTGGGGAAGTACTCATTCCACCACCCTTCATCCACTTAGAGTTAAAATAAACAAAATTATCAGATGCATTACTTTCAGTCACTCACAATCGTCCTCTGCGCCTCTATACAAATCACTACGAATTCTACCTTTAAACTTACTGTATAAACACCAGGCCGGCCTTTTCATGCATGATATCCACCACCACATTATAAGCCCCACCTCTGATCTCGGTTCTTTATTTACTAAAACTTCATCCATACACAATTACGCCACCCGCTTTTCATCTTTAGGAAACTTTTGTTTACCGCTATTTCGTCTAACCTCTTCCCAAAAATCCATGTGTTTTCAAGGCCCATCTATTTGGAGTACCATCCCTTGTGATATGCGTAACAAAAAATCCAAACCTACATTTTCAAAAAATTACAAACTTCATCTAATTTCTAAATTATAACCAATTTCACTCCCATACAAACCATATCACTGGCCTGCGTCTTTGCCCAATTTTAATTTTATTTCAAATTGCAAAAATCTTAATTCCATCCGCATTGTACATCCGTCGCCTACAGATTTCCCGCTGACGTTACCTTACTTATTACATACAAAAGTAACTATTTACAAGATTAGTCCCACGGTTCAAAAATATAATTAATAAATTTCGAAACTAATAAAAACTACCCTAAATTATGAGTATTCAGATGTAACCTCCCTCCCCCCCCCCCCCCCCCCTACCCCCTCCTCTCTCACCCCCACCCCCCCCCCCCCCCCCCGGTGGCTAGCGTCTACTAGCCCTGCTATTAGCTAGCCTCCGTGTCCTTACATCGTTCCCTGACACCCAACCAACTTTTTTCTTAACTATTTACAATATATATCCACATTTTATGGTATTTGGGTGCGTGCAATACAATGAATTTCATACATCAAGAAGGATTAAATTTATATTGAATTGAATTGAATTGAATCTGGGACGCCTCCCGCACTGTCCGGGATGCCTTGTTTGCGCTTTTAAGACCTTTAACAGTTTAACCTGCCAAATTGGGATGTCTTTTAGATGATAGATAGTCTTTAGCCTATGACGAGTATTTGATACACTACATTAGCCGAAGCCAGTCTATGCGCAATCATTCACCCGCTAGATATACCTGGGAGACTGGATTCGGAAGCTTAACTTGATCGAGGTGTAAGCCTACTGTATTATTCGACTGATCGTAATATATAATCTCTGACAAATATTATTCACTTTCGGGAAATATTAACAGTTCCTTTAGGGCGTGGCACTCTAAATATGTAAACAGAGTTATGACTTAAACTAGACACAACGGAATGGCTATAGATTAACGTATATGGCGCATTCTTTAGGAGATGCTTTGTTATCAGTTACAATCATACACAATGCTGCACAATACTGCACACTAATCTGCCAACCTTCACTAATTTTAGTCACATATAAAGAGAGCAACAGACAAGTTATGTCGGGCCTATGAAATAGCATTAGATTCACTTCAAACCAATTAATGTAAGTCGCAATCGTTATATGTATCCGGTCTCTCTAACCTTTAGTATATCAAGAAGATTGGGGTGTCTGATTGTTTATCAGTATTCCGAATATAATATTTCATCAACAAATATAATGAATAACCGACAGCAAAGCAGTAATGTTAAGGTATGAATGATTATGAGTGACTGAGTGAGATATGATCAGTGAGTAAGTTATGGATAGATAACGGATATACGTTCTATAATTAAGCCTACTAATGTTGAACTAAAGACTGAAACACGGAGGTGCCAAAAGCCGGTGTTCTTAGGCTCTGGGCAAAAACATATACACTGAATTACTGAGTTTCTGTATCCAACCTCCAACACAGAGTCAAAAAACGCTCTGATTGGTCGACCGAACAAAGAGAGAACAAAGAACAAAGAAATGTTCGACGTGGCAATATCAGCTGTTAGCCGTCGTCATGGTAGCCACACTGTTTTCAAGCGCGAGTCACTCCACTGTCCGTCCCAAAGGCTTAGATGTACTTCAGGTTCTTTCTGGAGAGTTAGGGCTACTTTCACAATTGCGACTCGCTACTGTAAACACACCTTAGTAGTAACATTCACCTACAAACGCACAAATTCCACGTAACTGTCACAAATGGTACACATTCTATCACACATTCGGGTCATTTCTCCGTTAGTCAGTGCCTTCCAGAATGTCACGTTGTTATTATGTATGCTTGGATACTAGCAGTGCGCTATTTATTCACTATGCTATTCAATGGGGCAAGCCTTCTATTGTTCTTTTAACTCACTTCTAATTCTAGCGTGGTTGTTGCCATGGTGACATTATGGAAAGCTAGCGGTAGAATTAGGGTAATTCTCATGCATACAGATCTGGGATGCTATTTAATAGTAATTCTTTAATGGTCAATATCCCCTTTATACGTGATTCTATGAATTTTATCGGCTATTGACTATACATTGGAGATTCTCGCACACAAATACACTTAATAGAGTGAATCTCCGCTCCCATGATCTATTAATTAATGGAATTTTGGGAATGTTATGAATTGTATAAAATGACAATTTATTAAATTCATTGAAATATATGAATTTAAATTTATTCCCGTAAATTTTATTATTTAATATTAAAATAGACGTAATTTTATTCCAGAACGTGTCTGGGGACTGGGATCCTTGATTCTATGAATTTTGTCTTTTTAAGAGTATCGGTAAGTGCTACGATATCTTAATCGACTAGAATGTTAAAGGATCTAAAATTTGACAGATTTTGTAAATATTAATAATTAATATTTAGGATGGGCACCAGTTTATTCCAGAACTTGTCTGGGGACGTTAACACTGATTCTAGAATTTTGTCTTTCAAGTATATCGGTGGGTGCCGCGATATCTTAATCGACTAGAATGGCAGATGGTCAAAGGGTTTAACAGATTTATTTTTGCGTTTTACGCTACTGTTAAAAGGGACATCACGCTACTATATGTATTATTTAATATACGGTATGAGAGCAATATCGCACGAAGGAATGTCAGTGTGAAGAGGCAAGTCGTTTCCAAGGTCTACCCAGAGCTTGGTTTAGCCGAGACATGAGGATCTGAACTTTGCATTCCTAATACTCTGCCTACCAATAATACTTAAATATAGTAGTGGCTTTATTGTACTTTAATATGCACGGATATTTCATCTTACTGTAGTCACGTATTTATAATCTAATACGGACAGTAAGGAAAGAGAAAAAGAATTGTTTCTCGCCGTCGCAGTAAATATATAATATAAGTAATTACGTAATAAACGCGAATCTATTGCACTAATCTACTAAATAATCGCTAAAATAACATGCTACTAAATAAAATTAAATAAAACGATTAAAATAAAATTACATAATAATACATACATAAATATAAAAGAATAAAACGAATATAAAATATAGTCATACACCCACTCCAGCCGTTGTTAAGTTGGGGAGTCCCTAGATGTTTGTTGGATTAGGGAGGTGGTCGTGGGAAGAGTATCTTGCCTCCCATAGTTTCCGGAGAGTTCTCTGTCTCTTTCCAGTAAACATAAGCGACCAACTGGGCGATTGAGCTGCTGTGTCTCGAAGACAATTCTCGGTTTCTTGAAGTTACGTCGCATGACGACGAGTTCTACCGATCGCACCAAACCGTCATCCGAGATGTGAGTCTCGATGATACGACCTGTCTGCCACCGCTTACGTGGAAGATCTACATCCACAATAAGAACCATGTCTCCAGCGCTGACGTTTTCTTGCTGCGCAAACCACTTAGTTCGAAGTTGTAGCGTGGGCAGATAATGTTTTTCAAAATGGTCAGCAAAACGACGGGATAACAACTGCATAAGTTGCCAAGTTTGCCGGCAGTATTCGTCTCCGTCTGTGATTTCCGATTGTGGGAGCATGGCTACAGGTATCTTCAGTAGGAAGTGCGCGGGTGTTAGCGCTTCCAGGGAATCGGGACTCGATGAGACTGGCATAAGCGGTCTCTCATTGAGATAGGCGGCGATTTCCTCCATTAACGTCGCAAAAGTTTGTCGGTGAGATACGCGCGGCAAGGCACTATAAAGTGAAATGCTGTCTTCACACTTCTTATTAATCTCTCCCAACTTCCTCCCCACCAACACTTCCTCCACACTTCCTCTCCGCTCGGCGGCGTTGAAGGTCCAGCTAGACGCTGTTACTCGTAGCTGATCGTCCACCTGTCTTTGGTTCCAATCTTTGACGTAAGCTTTGATTTCATTGTTGGCACCAATGAAGTTTGTTCCCTTATCAGATCTCATCGTGTTACTAGTGCCAAAGCGAGCGATCTGTCGTCGTAAGCTTAATAGAAAGCTGTTGGTAGATAAATCGTTCACCATATCGAGATGGATGGTTCTACAAGTCATACAAACAAAGATTACACACCATCTCTTGACTATAGTCCTAGCACGATATACTTCAATAGGGCCAAATAAATCTACACCGGTATTAGTAAAGGGTAGTTCATAGAAGCTTACTCGTTCCCTAGGTAATTCTGCCTCTCGCTGTGTTAAAGGCCTACTGAATGCTTTCCTACAGGGTATACAGTTCCTAAGAACTTGGTTCAGAGCTCTACGGGGTTTATAAAAATAATAGCGAGTTCGAATTTCGCTAAGAACTCGTTCTCTACCAGCATGATAAAGTATGCTGTGAACATCTACAATCATCTTGACTTGTATTTCAAGATTTCTAATGAGGATGGGGAACTTAGTGTCAAAGGATAATGGCGCATTCGTTAATCTTCCTCCAACACGTATCAACCCATCTATCATTGTGCTAGAGAAACGATCCCTTAAGCACATCTGTGGATTTCTCAACAACAGGAAATACTTATCGGAATCCTCATAGCATTGCAGGAGTCTCAGCATCTGCTTGTTGGTTTCGTCATGGTCTTGATAACTGATCTTCTCCTTCAGAAACCTGTCGGGTATCTTATATTTGGGGAGATCTTTAATAACATGGACCTGCACTGATGTTATTGGAGCGGTATCACCTTTGGCCTTCATCCCAGAGTAGTGATGGTGAAAACATATCTTTAAATATGTAACGGCCTTACAGAGCCGATTCCAGGAACTGTAGTGATGTATCGCTCTCTGCAGAAGAGGTGAGAGTCCTTGCGAGACGTCTGGTATTCCAGATTTCCAATCCTTCTCACGGATTTCCACAACAAGTTTATTTGTGGCTGTGGGTTTCTGATCCAAAGCGTCGTCTCCGGAAATATGTAGTACAGACAGATCTACCATGGGTTTGAATAACTTCGATTTACTCGCCCGAGTTTTAGGTTTGACTTTCTCCGCTCCCTTGGCCTGTCTAATCTCTGCTGTAGTAAGATGAGGAGGCCATTCTTCTTCTTCTTTGTAGAGGAAGTCGGGTCCACCTAACCAGTCTGGAGTATCTACCAGTTCTTGTGGAGTTGCTCCCCTGGAGGCGATGTCTGCTGGGTTAATCGTTCCGGGGCAATGTCTCCATTGATCCATCGTTTTGCGACTGAGTATAATAGCTACTCTGTTGGTAACGAAGACGCTGAACTGACAGACTTCATTGGTTATATACTCCAACACGAGTAAAGCGTCGGTCCAATAGACAGTTTTCTCCAGTGGATAGTCGATTTGTTCTGTTACATTCCGGCCGATGGCTGTAGCGTATAGAGCCGCTTTTAACTCCGCTCGAGGAACTTTCAACTTGTTGTTTATCAATGCCTTAGAGGTAACCAAGGCGACTTTGATTCCATCCGGAGTTTCCACCCTTAGGTAGGCTACTATACCTATTCCCATATCGCTGGCGTCTCCAAACACATGGAGTTGATAGGAATACGTAGGGAGAACATGACCAAAATATGAACGGGAAATTATAAAGTTCTCGATGGCTGGTAGAGAATCCTCCCATTTCATCCACTTCTTTAATAATTCTCCCTTAAGTGGATCGTCCCATGAGTGGTTTTCAAGCCACATTTGTTGTACTAAACTCCGAGCAATCAATATAACTGGGCTAATAAATCCCAATGGATCGAAATAAGTGCTCAGGATACTTAAACAAATCCGTTTAGTCCGAACTGGATTATCTCGCTGTTTTAGTTGGAAAAACAGGATATCTCTTTCTGTGTCCCATTTCAAACCAAGGGTCTTAGTTTCTGGGAGATCATCTTTTATTAGATCCAGGTCTTTTGCTCCTCGATCTTCTACCGGGATCGACTCCAGAAACTCACGGGAGTTGCTGGTGAATTTAGTTAATCGAAATCCACCTCTTTTTAAGCACTCTACCGTTCCTTTAGCGACCTCGATGGCTTCTTCGACTGATGGAAGGGACTTTAGATTGTCGTCCATGTATATATCCCGCTTAATGTTGTCAATCACCTCTTTAGAGAAGGCGTCTCGGTTGTCATCCGCAGTGGTGCGCACCATGGAACAGGCGTTTGAAGGGCTCGAGATTATCCCAAAAGCCTGGATGGTCATCCAGTACTCCACCAGTTTCTGATTGAGGTCTCCTTCAGGCCACCACAGAAATCGTAGGCTATCTCGATCCCTATCCAGCGCTTTGACTTGTAAGTACATGCCTTCTATATCTGAGGCGAAAGCAATTGAATATTGTCTTAATCTTAAAAGTATTCCCAACAATGATTGGAGTAAGTTGGGTCCAGGTAACAATTCAGAATTAAGGGATTGGCCCATATAGAGGGCGGAGCCGTCGAACACCACTCGTACCTCATTTGGTTTACCGGGTTTGGGAACGTAATGGTGAGTTAAATAATACGTTCTCTCAGTTATAGGTGTTTCTTCCGGTACTAGCTCCGCATATCCCTTGCTAATAAACTTCTTCAACTGCGTTTGATACATTTCTTTAGCTGAAGAATTTGCCGTAAGGCGTCGATGTAGTTGAGCAATTCTTTTCTCCGCCAAGGGTCGGTTGTTAATGAACTTTGGTTCTCGCTTTCGGAAAGGAAGACCGATCTCATATCTACCTTGATCTTTAAGAAAACGTGTAGTTGTCTCTTGGATCTGCTTGGCTCTTTCTTCTTCTACCGATAGGGCCTTATCGTAGGAGTTGGGCTCTACAGCCTCTTGAGTAAAGAATCGTATGGCGTGTTCATCCCGAGTCTTGGCATTATAACGTTCAATGACGTCATTAAGTTCGTCGTTATATTCATCTCGTTCTGATGGAAGAAGGAGCTGACATAAGTTCACTTGGTTTTGCCAAGTCTCGTTTTCTTTAAGGAGATCGATTGTATTCTCCTCATCGAAGAGTTGGTGTATATCGTCGTTGTCTGAGGAGTATGGAGTTCCCTCAGTTGAATCGTATAACTCACTGTTCTCAACTTCCCATTCTCGCACTTGATATACCTGATCTTTCGGTAATCTTTCCATGAGAGTTCTACGGGAAGGGCCAGTAAAGTACCAACCCACTCTAGTTCTTACCGCATAAGGTTGTAATGGTTGCGGTTGAG
>JAUCBJ010007855.1:0-39859 GCA_032718475.1 Nemertoderma westbladi
GGACATGTAGCTCAGAATCACTTACCTGATTCGGACTATTTCGATCGAATTCAGCGTGCAACAAGATATGATGTTTCGCACCACACTTTGCACACCTTATGTCAGAGAAACAGGTACGCCGTTGGTGTCCTTGTCTGAGGCAATTATAACATAACCGCTTATCCCACATGACTTCTCGTCTCTCCGATAATGATTTCTTCAGGAATTCATCACACATATTCAAACGGTGGGTCCCGTCGCACAGCGCACATTTCGGTTTGATGTTGCTTACCTTATTTTGGGTAACATTGTGTACACTTGCCTTTTCTTCGGGCTTTCTCACCGGAATTCTCTTGGGAGACGTGGGAGGAGTTTTTCTTACCTGTTCTCTCCTGTCATTTGCTCGAGACTTGAATTTACTTACCTGATCTTTAGGCATTTTATTGACATAATAAGATCTCTCAGTGTCTTTCCCGCTATCTTCTCCTTGAGAAGTCTGGCTTTCGCCGTCGTCTGTATAACACACTGGTGTTACCTTTCTCCTAGAGACGGGTTTTTCGCTTACCTTGTTTTCCGGTGTCTTCTCTCTGGACAGTTTCAGGAGCTGTAATTTCACTTCTCCATCTAGGAATGACATGAGATCAGCCATGGTAGGGTCTCGTCGTTGTTGTTCCATCATATATAACACTTTCTTATCCCAGCGTGTACCTACTCCACCCTTCGGTAAAGTAGAAGCCACTGCTCTAATAACCATAGCATTCTGATACTCATGAGACTTACCTAGCCAATCTAATTGTCTGCAGATCTCCTGGATCTCATCGGAAAACTCGATAATTCCGCTGCTAATAAACTTTCGGGGCGCTACCAACTTTGCATACAAATACCCAGCGATGTTATTCCTATTACCATACCTGATGTTTAGTGTATCCCAAACTTGTCTTAATCCGTCTGGATGTCCAATAAACTTTAGCGCCATTAACTTGGGAGATCCTTCCAAGCACTCGATGAGGTATCTAAGTTTTTCTCCATTAGATAGTACAGAGTTCTGTATGTTATCTTTGTAATATTCATTAAAAGGTAACCATTTCATCTCATCTCCATTGAACTTGACGATCTCTCCCACCTTTACCGCTTGCCGGGCTTCGGTTCTAGCCATTTGACGCGTAAAACTTTCTTGGGCCATCGTGTTATTTAATATCGAGTTATCGGTATATAAATTTCTCGGATTATGATCAGTTCTATATGGAATATCATTATCAACAGGTCTATAATTACCCTTAATAGGGTTCACTATAGGAGTTTCTACTTCCCGACTCAAACAGACTACAGCGGCCAAGAATGCAGTTAAAGCTGCATCTAGGTCCCTGAACAGGCAGTACTCTGTTAATCTACAGGAGCTAATAAACCAACAGGTTGATGCCATCAATGATGCTGACGACAGCAGGCAATCATCCCAGGCATGGAAATCGATCAATCTGCTTACTGGGCGGAAAAGCCAACCAACCACCAAGGTTAAGGCTGAATCACCAGCCGATCGCCTCAATGGTTGGAAAGCCCACTTTGAAAAGCTCCTCAATAATGACAGGGTATTGCCTGATAACTTTATAGAAGTAAAAGTGTCTGAGTCTGTACTCCCAGATATTCCCATTGGCGATATCTCCTTTGCAGAAGTGAAGGCTGCTGCAAAGAGCATTAAGACCAATCGTGCCAGTGGAGTAGATGGTGTTCCCCCTGAGGTCTTTAAAATACCTGAGTGTTTAAAGCTCATCTATCCCATCATAGTAGACATGTACCGTACAACAAGAGTCCCACAAGAAATGAAAACAAATAAGTTGGTGCCAGTTCCCAAGAAGGGCAACCTAACACTCTATGGTTCTTTTCGGGGAATCTCATTGATCTCGATTGCTGCAAAACTATACAATAGAATTCTATTAAATCGCATCAGGGATCCCATTGAGAGACTGCTACGTGGAAATCAGAATGGGTTCCGTAAAGGTCGTGGGACCATGGAGCCCATTTTGGCACTTAGAAGGATAATTGAAGAGTTATCAAAAAAGAAAGACAGGCATCTGGCTGTTATCTTTGTTGACTTCTTCAAGGCCTTTGATTCAGTCTCTCGCTCACGTATGTTCAGCATACTTTCATTATATGGGATTCCTGATGAAATTATTGCAGCAATCAGATCAGTATACGATGGTTCGACAACATTTGTGTCTACTGTTGATGGTGACACAGAACCATTTGAAGTGTTATGGGGCGTCCTCCAAGGAGACACACTTGCACCATTCTTGTTCATTATTGTGGTTGACTATGTTCTACTCATGTCCTTAGATCATCATAATGATGATGGGGTGATGATAACTCCACCTACTGGCTCCAGAAGTCGAGGAAATCCTGCCAAGTACCTAACTGATCTAGACTTTGCTGATGACTTAGGAGTACTCTCAGAATCATTAGAGGGAGCCCAGCGGCTCCTCAGCTCATTAGAACATGCTGCTTCTAGTGTTGGTCTTTTTATTAACTCCAGAAAGACCAAAATTCTGACAGTTAACTTTGAAAGTCCTCAGCAAGTCTCTGATCGGATGAGCATAAGCTCAAAGGATGGTATGCTTGAGCATGTGGACGACTTCTGTTACCTGGGATCATGGATCCGGAAGTCAGGTGAGGACCTTCGAATACGTAAGGGAAAGGCATGGCCAGCCTTGAATAGGCTTTCCAGGATTTGGAAGTCACCTAGAATTAATCGGAAACTTAAGCTCCGATTATTCAGAGCAGCAGTAGTTCCAGTACTCCTCTACGGGAGTCCATGCTGGGCTCTAACTGCTGAGGACACCAAATCTCTGGATGGCACATTCACAAGAATGCTACGCCGGGTACATTGTGTCAAGTACAATGCACACATCTCCAACCAGACACTATATAACATTGGAGGTGTCTCATTGGTTCCCCCAAGCTTGACACTAGAACAAAATCGCCTCCGCTTTGCAGGACATTGCTTTCGCCGTGAGGACCAGCCAGTGCATAATCTTGTACTTTGGCAGCCTCATGGAGTGAATAAGCATGGTGGACAGCCCATGACTTTCTTGAGACGCATCTTAAAGGACACTGGCCTTAAAGATGCGGATGATCTAGCAAATGTCATGGGTGATAGGGAGTTGTGGTGGTGCAATTTTGTTGACAAGCCGGCACAGCATTCTTAAAAATGCAGCTGCAATGCAGCATGCCGATCCTAGTAGTAGTTAATAGGGTTCACTATAGGAGTTTCTACTTCGCTAGCAGTATAGATGCGTGTAGGCTCCACACCTTGCGCATGCGATACTTCAGACCTAACAGGTTGACACATTGTTACTGAGGGTGGTGGTATACCCCTTTGTGTGTTTACTAATTTATCGCGTTCGAGCGCGATACTTTGCTGCACTTCTTGCAACTCTAGCCTACTTTCCCTTACTGTGCCCTTGAATTGCTGGACAGTCTCCTGCATCTGCCCGAGCAGGAGATCCATCCCCCGCCGTCTCTCATCCACCCATTCGACCGCCGAAGCGGGAGTCGCCAACGTTGTAGCGGGCGGACGAGGGACGACGGGCGACAAATTATGAATATTTCGCTCGGGTTCCAGGACCTGAACTGACTCCTGGGCAGTTCTACGGGGCACAGATAGCTTAGTGCTATGCAGAGGGAATTGAGAGGTAGTCTCAGGGAGCACAGGTGTGTCTATCACCGAAGGGGTGATTTCAAGAACAGGCCTAATTATTTCAGGCTCATCTACTATAGTAGGGAGTCTTTCTATTTTAATTATTTGGTCTGTGGGCTCTGTACTACCTAAGTTGGTGTTATTTAGTTGCCTTCTAACAGCTGGAGGCAAATCAGGCAATTTCTGACGGTGGAATGTTCTTTTACGTCTGCTTAGACGAGATCTATTTCCTTTGCCTTCAGTATCGGTGGTATCGCCTTCTTCAGATGATGTATATCCCTGTCTTTTGGGAGTAGATCGACTCATCATCTGCATATTACTAGCTGTTAACTGTTTACTGAAGTCGTCTTGCTTCTCTTGAAGATTTTCCAACTCCAGTTGGGCGATCTCTTCAGCCGCTCTCCGTTCTGCTTCCGCCACCGCTGCCGCTTTTACCTCTGCCGCTGCCGCTTTTGCCTCTGCCTTTGCTTCTGCTGCTGCCGCTGTTGCCTTTGCCTCTGCTTCTGCTGCTGCCGCTGTTGCCTTTGCCTCTGCTTCTGCTGCTGCTTTTGTTGCCTTTGCCTCTGCTTCTGCTGCTGCCGCTGTTGCCTTTGCCTCTGCTTCTGCTGCTGCCGCTTTTGCCTCTGCCGCTGCTTCTGCCAAGGTCGCTTTTCTTTCCGCCTCTGCCACTGCTGCTATCTTTCTGTCTTCTATACGTTTTTTCCTTACTTGTTCTTCTTGTTCTCTAGCGATGCGGAGTTGTTCATCGAATTTAGCTTGATTCGCGGCCCTCATTTCCACATCGATGGCATCCAACACAAGCTGAGTTCCTTCGCTATTAGGGCTAAGTCCATCTAACCTTCTCCTCAGTTCGTCATCACCTAAAAAACGTTGATAGTCCGACAGATAGATGTCAATGGCATCCCTCTTATGTGGTTTCTCTGCCGTCGCTTCACTTTCCACTTGGGAATAAGTAGCGTCTGTTGATTCTCCATGGGTTGATCGCTCCTCCAGCTGAGCTTTCCACTGAGCTGTTCCTTGAACCTGGAGATTCACCCGTTGAAACCAAGCCTTTACGGCAACTTGCAACGACGTGTCTTGTCTTCGTTTAGAAGCCTCCTCAAAGGCCGATAATATTAGCCTGATTCGTAGAATTCTTTCTCTAACTTGATAAAGCAGCAATCCCTGCTCTTGAGGTCCTTGAGGTTGTTGAAACAGTTGTTCTTTTAATCGCTCTATAGAGCTGAAGAATCCCTGTGCGTATCCGGCTGCGGACCTCTTCCACACAGCTGGATCGATGGTTTCCTTGGCTACTCCCATCCGGTGTATGTCTTCCCAGGCAGCTTCTGATAAATCAAACGGGAGTCCGGGTCCGGGAAAGTTCCATTGCGACTCGACCATGGACTTCAGTTCTTCCCTTGTGTATCCAGCATAACTATCTCTAGTTGAACGCTGGCTTCTCGCCCAATCGATCTGGTGTTCTTCCACAGCGATCAATAACCTAGTGAGTACGGCTGCAGGAAGGATGAGAAGGGGATCTGAATAAGCCTCATCCGTCATCCTTGCTCCGCGTTCGGGTGTCAGTTCTACCGTATCTTCACTACTGGAGCTGTCGGGCCGCTGAGAAATAAGTTCTTGGCTCGCGGGTTGTTGCTGTTCCGCTGCTTCTTGGTTCCGCTTGACCTGAGCTCGAGTGCCTATGACAGACCTACGATGTTGGACCAGCCTAGGTTCTTTTATTACTACTGGAGGGATGACCTTCCTCACAGTGGGAGGTGAACTGAACTTACGACCAGACGGTTCTACGTCTCTATCTGAGTCGCAGATAGTTACATCTAATAAACTGTCTGACAGGTTCTGCTTAGTATCAGACATGTCTATGTATACCGTTGAATGTCTACTGCTGTATTACAGTCTGAGCAAGTCTAGTAACTCAGTATTAACTGCTAGCCTAGTAATTAATTACCGATACTGCTACTCAGTGTAGTAGGATATATATATAATATATTAGAACACCGGTATGCTTATAGTATATATAACTATAAAAGTATTATTACAGACTAGGTTTATCACAGAATACCGGTATAATTTTAGCACAGATATATAGAAATATATAATAGGCCTATCGGGAATACCGGTATACAGCTTACAGTTTGTAGTATATATAATTCTGGACTAGAATTAATTACAAGTACCGGTATAATTTCAGCCTAACTTTATAGAAATAAAGATAATAGGCCTATCGTAAATACCGGTATATCAATTATTTTAAATAATTGAATTTCTGAATTTTAGGGTTACTTGGTTACTTTACTTACTTTATTACCGCTATTTGAGCAGTAGACCAACTGATATGGAGACCTAATGGTTGTATGGTAGGCCTACTATTTATAAATCGTTAGATTTGATTTATAATATATATATACCCGTTTTAATGGGTTTTGTCTATGTTTGAAATAAATGTTATTATTTCTGGGGAGTAATCACTACACAAAGCGGTGCGCTTTCAGTGAAGTGCTACTTATAGGACACTAAAACAAATAATACTAATTTACCTAAGTTACTTAATACTACAAATTACGTACAATTCGGGTGAGATTACAATCTCTAAATAAACACAAAAATTTACAAAAACACAAAATACGAATTTTCAGGGTAATTTTACAAGAAGTCTACAAACCAGCCTAACAAAGGGTTAGAAATCTGGTTATTACAACGGACAGGGTACTACGGTATTTGAAATAATAAGTAGTAGTAAATACACTGCGTTGTCCAGATAGGAAAATACCACCGCCTGACGACCTATAGCCGTATCACTATAGGTACTACGTTATGTATCACGGAGTGTCCCTACCTAGAAGTTAATAGAGCTAATCGAACGTGCCTATTAACCACTTTACAACACAAATATAATGGCTACACTAATTACTTTCGGAAAGCACTGTACACTAAACCCTAAATTAGGTACGAGTACTTGTACAACATATAATCAGTAGTTAAATATACTTGAACAGCTAAAAGAACCACGGCATCTGCTGGAGTGACCGATGCACAAAATCACCAGTCTTTACCTACGCCAAGCAGCCCGTGTAGTACCGGGGTTAATTTAACTATAGCGATATGTATAACAAACACAATTACTGTAGGAACAAACTTGGGGAATGAATGTTGCGGATAATCGCATAAACTCTGAATAATAAATATTACGCTACGCGTACAAACTACTCAAACAAAATGCAGACCGAACACTGACAGACTACTATCAAGCCTAAACAAACTACGGTATATGCAGACTCCGAAATAATTAGGTAGTATGCGTTCTAACCCAGTAGTACGACTTATTCTTTAGTTGGGGGTTTACCTTACAGCATTCGCTGCCCCTACTTCCTAACCGTTCTTTATTGGACAAGTGATCTACACACGCTGCAATCCGTTCAGACCTAATAACAGCCAGACAACTATCTAGCCTACAAATTATCTAAATAAATATTATACGCTAGCTACCCGTACAGACTTACACAAACAAAGTACAGACTCAACGATGGCAGACTACTCTCAAGCCTAAATAAACTACAGGACATGCAGACTCCGAAATAATTAGGTAGTATGCGTTCTAACCCAGTAGTACGACTTATTCTTTAGTTGGGGGTTTACCTTACAGCATTCGCTGCCCCTACTTCCTAACCGTTCTTTATCGGACAGGTGATCTACACACACTGCAATCCGTTCAGACCTAACAGCAATCAGACAACAGTTCAACCTACAAATTGTCTGCACAATCTGATCAGGCTTACACGCCTTCTGTTCAATACTGGCCTACAAATAAATAAAACTGACAGAAATAGGCCTAAGTAAAATCCCAATAAAAACCAGGCGTCCCCGATTAATTATTAAGACCTACCGGCATATATAATCAAATCGAATAATACTGCTGTACTTATACGGGAAGTACCGGTTAGGACAGTTAGGCCTACGGACCTACAGAAGTACCGGTTCTGGCAGTTGGACCTACGGACCTACGGCAGTACCGGTTCTGGCAGTTGGGCCTACTGACCTACAGATGTACCTTTCAGGTTTACCGGTTGACCGGTACTTTCAACTTTATTGCTTACTGCAATAAAGCAATATCCGTTATTGTTCGCGCTTTCAGACCTTTGGCAGTTTAACCCGCCAAATTATGATGTCTTCTAGATAATAAATCACTTTTAGTCTATGACAAGTATTTAATTCACTACACTAGTCGAAACCAATCTGTGCGCGATCATTCACCCGCTGGATATACCCGGGAGATTGGGTTCGACGGCTTAATCTTATTGCTATGTAATCCTAATGTATTATTCGACTGACAGTATTATATAATCTCTGACAATATTATTCACCTTTGGGGAATATTAACAGTTCCTTTTGGACGTGGCGCTCTATTTATACAAACAGAGTTATGACTTAAACTACTCACAATGATATGGCTTAGTTATAATTCACATATATGGCGCATTCTTTAGGAAATGCTTCGTTATCAGTCTCACTCATACACAATGCTGCACAATACTGCACACTGATCTGCCGATCTTCACTGATTTTAGTTATATATAAAAGGAACACGGACTGACTCATGTAGGGCCTATCAAATAACATTAGATTCACTTCAAACCACTTTAACATAAGTCACAATCGTTATATGTAACCTTTCTCTCTTACCTTCGGTATATCAAGAATATTGGGTTTCGGGGTTATTTATCGTTATTCCAAATATAATAATTCATCAACCATATTATGAAGAACTGACAGTAAATAGCAGTATAACAATATAAAAGTATGCACAGTAATTCAGTGTGCGTTAAGTTCATTAGTTTGATATTAAGTGTTGTGTTTGTTGCATTGGTTTGATAACGGATATATGCCCTTTATAATTAAGCCTACTAGTGTTAGACTAAAACAGAAAAGCACAAAATATTTACAAGCCGTTCTCTCCTGGCTCAGGAAAGAAAGACCAACAACACTGAAAACTGATAAGAATAACCTTATTTACAAAGGCTTCCACCCAACACAGAGAAAGAGCATACAGATAGGAAAATTCAGTTCAGTAGATCTGTGATAGGTCGAAATCAAAATCAACTCAAATTCTATTGGGAGATACTTTCCCAAGCTAGTTGGACAATCAAACGTAGCCCAGATCCCTTCGCACAGCGAATCAGCCAATCAGCCGGTAGCTTGTGCTATTCGAGTTATAGATCCCTTTTTAGAGTATTCTAGCGACTGGGGGGGAACTGGTTAGCAAGGCAAACGAATCAGTTATCCCACAAAAGCTTTTACACCCTTGGCCAGGTTTAAATTTAAAGTTAGGAAGTTAGTTAGGCTTATTATAATTATTGGATACACATTTACTAAATGAGGTTGAATATCACTGCCGCACGGAAATGGTGTATCTTCAGATTCAGAACCCAGAAGGTGTCAAAAACTGTTTATAAAGGGATTTTTCATCCTGAAGGTATTCGTTTTATTAGAAGAATGATGTTTTTACTACTAGAGTATCTCTTTTTATAATAACGAGTGTTGTAATTTATGTATTACAGTATGACATAAAAAACCGGTATTATATTATTGGTTGATTGAATGATAATGATTGGATATACAAAATAAATCAATTAGGATATATTAAGCATTTATGTAAAAAAAAAACGCAATCATAAAGGATTATATAACAAGAAAACATTAATTAACCATAAGGACATCCAGTATGGATCCGTCCAATATTACTTAGGTGCACTGTGTAGGAATTATTCTAGAGTTATTCTGAAGTTTAGTACTGCCGTAATTTATAAACTGAAATACAGAAATAAATACAATGAGTTTGTAATAAATAATGTTCATACGGGTTGTGTAATCGGGTTGTGGATTATTTTAAAGTTGTTCCTGAACTGCTGAACATGGTGTAGGCATATACAGTACTATAACTCCCATCCCCATGAACATGGTGTAGGCCTATACAGTACTACTCCCATCCCCATGAACATGGTGTAGGCCTATACAGTACTATAACTCCCATCCCCATGAACATGGTGTAGGCCTATACAGTACTACTCCCATCCCCATGAACATGGTGTAGGCCTATAGAATACTATAACTCCCATCCCCATGAACATGGTGTAGGCCTATAGAATACTATAACTCCCATCCCCATGAACATGGTGTAGGCCTATACAGTACTATAACTCCCATCCCCATGAACATGGTGTAGGCCTATACAGTACTACTCCCATCCCCATGAACATGGTGTAGGCCTATACAGTACTATAACTCCCATCCCCATGAACATGGTGTAGGCCTATACAGTACTACTCCCATCCCCATGAACATGGTGTAGGCATATACAGTACTATAACTCCCATCCCCATGAACATGGTGTAGGCCTATACAGTACTACTCCCATCCCCATGAACATGGTGTAGGCCTATACAGTACTATAACTCCCATCCCCATGAACATGGTGTAGGCCTATACAGTACTACTCCCATCCCCATGAACATGGTGTAGGCCTATAGAATACTATAACTCCCATCCCCATGAACATGGTGTAGGCCTATAGAATACTATAACTCCCATCCCCATGAACATGGTGTAGGCCTATACAGTACTATAACTCCCATCCCCATGAACATGGTGTAGGCCTATACAGTACTACTCCCATCCCCATGAACATGGTGTAGGCATATACAGTACTATAACTCCCATCCCCATGAACATGGTGTAGGCCTATAGAATACTATAACTCCCATCCCCATGAACATGGTGTAGGCCTATACAGTACTATAACTCCCATCCCCATGAACATGGTGTAGGCCTATAGAATACTATAACTCCCATCCCCATGAACATGGTGTAGGCCTATACAGTACTATAACTCCCATCCCCATGAACATGGTGTAGGCCTATACAGTACTATAACTCCCATCCCCATGAACATGGTGTAGGCCTATAGAATACTATAACTCCCATCCCCATGAACATGGTGTAGGCCTATACAGTACTATAACTCCCATCCCCATGAACATGGTGTAGGCCTATACAGTACTATAACTCCCATCCCCATGAACATGGTGTAGGCCTATAGAATACTATAACTCCCATCCCCATGAACATGGTGTAGGCCTATACAGTACTATAACTCCCATCCCCATGAACATGATGTAGGCCTATACAGTACTATAACTCCCATCCCCATGAACGAACATGGTGTAGGCCTATACAGTACTATGACTCCCATCCCCATGAACATGGTGTAGGCCTATACAGTACTATAACTCCCATCCCCATGAACATGGTGTAGGCCTATAGAATACTATAACTCCCATCCCCATGAACATGGTGTAGGCCTATACAGTACTATAACTCCCATCCCCATGAACATGGTGTAGGCCAATACAGTACTATAACTCCCATCCCCATGAACATGGTGTAGGCCTATAGAATACTATAACTCCCATCCCCATGAACATGGTGTAGGCCTATAGAATACTATAACTCCCATCCCCATGAATATGGTGTAGGCCTATACAGTACTATAACTCCCATCCCCATGAACATGGTGTAGGCCTATAGAATACTATAACTCCCATCCCCATGAACATGGTGTAGGCCTATACAGTACTATAACTCCCATCCCCATGAACATGGTGTAGGCCAATACAGTACTATAACTCCCATCCCCATGAACATGGTGTAGGCCTATACAGTTTTTTTTTTTTTTTTTTTTTTTTTTAAATCACTGCCTTATTATTAAAGCTTGTAAAAACAGCTGATGCACATCAGATCGCATATGTAGCAACCACCACCAACAACCAGACAAATATACACTGTTAAATTAATACTACAGTTAGTATAGTATATGATACTGCCTGACTGTCCTCCAAACTTGGAGGGTTGTTATCCACAGTCGCCTACGCCGGGTTGCAGTCGGCATTGCTGTGGATGATCGACTCCACGTCGCACCGAACCGGACGCCGCTTAGCTGATCGACAGCCGCGAAGGCACAGGAGGGCTGACCGCAAAAGGGCGAAACTCAACCTCCTGCGAACCCAAACAACACACTCTGAATAGCGGACCTCGCGTTTGTCAGCCAGTTTCAACGCGAGACGCTTGATAAACTGTGTGGCTGACGGTGAAGCTCCTATAGGCCTATACAGTACTATAACTCCCATCCCCATGAACATGGTGTAGGCCTATACAGTACTACTCCCATCCCCATGAACATGGTGTAGGCCTATACAGTACTATAACTCCCATCCCCATGAACATGGTGTAGGCCAATACAATACTATAACTCCCATCCCCATGAACATGGTGTAGGCCTATACAGTACTATAACTCCCATCCCCATGAACATGGTGTAGGCCTATACAGTACTATAACTCCCATCCCCATGAACATGGTGTAGGCCTATACAGTACTATAACTCCCATCCCCATGAACATGGTGTAGGCCAATACAATACTATAACTCCCATCCCCATGAACATGGTGTAGGCCTATACAGTACTATAACTCCCATCCCCATGAACATGGTGTAGGCCTATACAGTACTATAACTCCCATCCCCATGAACATGGTGTAGGACTATACGGGTATATCTTTTGCGTAGAGGTATAGCCTACATAGAGGCTTCATGTGTAGCCTACATGTAGATGCACGTGTAGGGTGAATGTAGTTAGGTGTAGTCCCATAGATATTAATGTAATTTATGTGTCAACTTGCAGTAACGTGATACACGGTCGTCAATCAGGATGTATGGCAATAATCTCTGATCTCCACGGTACAATACGGTACATCAACATGCAGACCTGTCTGCTGTCAGACAACAGGTTTTACTGCATACTGCAGTACTGTATAAATATCAAACATCGCGTTCTGATTATACTAAAGTCCCTTACTCGTCATAAATATTATGCCCTAATAAATTTGAGTATGCTAACGCCATGAAAGGCATCGTTCCATTAGATTAACTCGTTCTGATTTATATGTTTATTGAGTAAGAGTAACCTAAACAATAACAGCCATCATCGCGGGGATTATAGTCTACCAGAAACCCTGACCCCCATCTGCCCCTCTTTATCTGTTTATCAACCATACATCCATGGGACTTGAACAGTACTTCACCATTGAAATGTTTTGGACGTTTTGTTTTGAAAGTAAAAATATAGAAGTCTGGAAGTTTTGTTTGTTTTAATTTTTCAGGCAGTCACATTCCACCAACCAGCAACAGTCCCATCCCTTCCCACTATCCCGCGGACCACCACACTGTTTCATTATAAAGTATTCCCATCTCGATGATGGGAATTAATCAGTAATCCGATGGGATTCAAATCCCATCTCGAAGTAACAGCAAAACAATAACACGAAAGTCAATAGCTTTACAGTTATATTTGATTGCATTGAAAGTTAATAGAAAGAAGAAGTTAAATTGCATATCCATTAAAATATCATGAAATTGATACGGCAGTTTAGTAGATTAAAACGGCCACAGCAAGATTTATAAAATGAAAAATAAGTAAAATCAGCACAGCACACAATATTATCAATATAGACATTGAAGACAATTTAATAAACAAATACTATAAAAAAATATCTACTAACAATCAATACATGATTATATAATATATATAATATATATACATCAGCGACTACCATCGCCACTCTGGTTCAATCAGTCAGTCCGGTATCATTGTTAGCGTTTTGTTGAATCACCCACTCATCCTCAGACCCTCATGGACACCGACGACGAGCTCTAACCCTAACCGTTAGTCGATTCCTCCTTGACTGGAAACATCAGGTTCGGGCCGTTCGGCCCATACAAAGTCATTAGCCTCCATGCCTGAACCCGCAGAATCATAAGATCTACAGTATGTATCGGTATATCGTTCAGTCGTTTTTTCCTTTGTCAGTACTGTAGTATTGATAGGCTCCGTCTCGTGGGTATTCAGGGGACCCCCATTCGACGTATTCGCATCTCCTCCTGGTTGTTTCGGGTACCACCGCCCGCCATATGCGCATCTCTTCGTGGTTGTTCCGGGTACCACCCCCGTTCGCCGCATTCGCATCTCATCGAGGAAGTTCGGGTCCGGGTACCCCGTGTAGGCCTATTCATTCATCATTGTTGTTTTTAAAGACCTACCTACACCTACCTACATTCACCCTACACGTGCATCTACATGTAGGCTACACATACCTACATGTAGCCTCTATGTAGGCTATACCTCTACGCAAAAGATATACCCGGCCTATACAGTACTACTCCCATCCCCATGCAAGATAAATTGAAACACCTGCCGGATTATAAGTACAGTAGGCCTATAATAACTATTAAGTGATGACAAAAAAAGTAGGCTTTTTTTTAAAAAGGCAAGACAAAAAATGTTACTTTTTGCCACCACTTACGTCGTTTTATTTGTTGTAAGTCTTCTCACTTTTAACTGTGCCTATTTCAGCATACATATTGTCCATCGAAGCTTCTTCCATAGTGAAATACGGGCATTACTACATCTCGGGTACCCATAGTTTGACCAATTTTTCCATATAAAAAGGCTTTTATCATGAGGTGTTTTTTTTAGAACCAATATTTTACCTTCTGACAGTAGTATGGTATTTTTTCCAAAAAATGTTCTAGAAAAAAATGTGTTCTAGAACATAAATATTTATCAAAATTGATAACTAACACTTGTTCTATAAAATTTATAAAAAAAGTAGAAACCTAGCTATATAAAAAAATATAAAATGTGTTCTAGAACAAAAAAAAGTGTTCTAGAACAAAAATATTTATCAAAATTGATAGCTAACACGTGTTCTATAACATTTATAACAAAATAAGCAAAAACTAGCGAGTATTAGAAATTATCTATTTAATATATTACCCTACCGGTATTTATTATCTATTTAAATGCAATATTATTATTAATGTCATGGAAACATTACTTTTTTTGTTGATATAATAAGTGTTATTTTTTTGTCAAAATGTTTCGACTTTGATTTCGACACCGACAAAAAACAACGACTTCGACAAAAAAATTGACTTACAACAAATAAATAATATTATAGTATCAGTCATTCAATCAAAAAATAAATGTTTGTACTGTAGGGAAGTAATGAGTTCTTGAAAAGATCCACCTAACATTATTATAGGCGGCGATAAACTCCCAAGAGAGATCCACAGTTCCTGCAAAGATGGTGGGTGTCCTTGCCGGTAGCGCATTCAGGACAGAGACACACTAGAGATAAGCAGCAACAGACAGGTAACAATGCTAGGAACATAAGCAAACTGAAGGTGCCGATTTCGTGTTTCGCGTGGGTGATACCGGTCACGTTGCAGTTGGGACACGTTGCGTTAAACGGGTAGGCCCCTAATAGACGCTGGGGGTAGTGCAGCATGAGATGGTGGACGTTACCGGAGACAGTAACGGTACCAGTGGTACCTGGTTGTTCGGTGATCGGGGCTTCAGGGGGGGCTGGGGTCCCGCCTGTAACGACCTGCGGTGGGACGGAGGTTCGGGCGGAACCTAGGGACAGGATCCCAGCCTGTTGGGCGTAGGCAGGAACGGCTGATGGGCGGGGCAGTATCGCCACAGGGGCGTATCCCACTGGGGTCGCGGGCCCATCTGCCTTAGCAGTCTTTGTGGATACGAGCTGGCCATCCGCGTCGTAAACTTTCTTACTCTTCTTAGGCATTCTCTAATAAATTGCATCAACTCCTCCCAATTATATATTGTGATGTTACAGTACTGTTTACATGTAGGCCTAGAATTCAAATAGATAACTTTATTAAAACAAAAGCAAATGTGAACTAGAAATAATTATTAGTTTCTGTAAATAGTATAAACACTCAGTTACAGGGCATTACTGTGGCCCCATTTTTTTCACTATCATCACGACAAGATCTCCGGTTATATAAAATTTATATATGTATTCAACATATATATAAAAAAAAAAAATATATATATATATATAATATATATATATTCTATTGAATTCTTTGAATATTATTATATATACATATATATATAAGAAATATATATTATATATTTATTTATTTGATATATATTTAACATATACACCATGTCCCTGAATATAGTGTGGTAATTCAGTGAAACCCCCCCCCCCCCCCAAATTTTTCTACAAATCTTAATGAGATTGCATTAAATTTGAAACAGAGATAGTTTCACCTCCCGACCACTGACTGGGTGAGCCAGAATTTTTATTTTTGCTTTCAATCTTTAGCTACAAGCGTTTAAAAAAATTATCTACGGCGATATTACACCAGTTACACCTCAGTTATTCTTCTACCTTATAGCTGTTTGATGGTACCAATGGAAAGCTGGTCATGCAACGATTCTAAATATGTAAGACAATTTGAATTTCGTTGAAAAATAGCTGAGCTATGAGCGTTCAAATGTTGCATGGTTTTACAACGGCGCGAGACTATTTTATTATATTTAATAAATGAATCATATTCTGGAATCTTTTGTTTATCCAAATACGTAGCTGGGCAACAATGCATTACATCTTTAATCATACTATTACGTAGCTATTCATACATCATACATTTTAAAAAATGTTCCAGAATATTGTTTATTTATTAAATAGAATAAAATTGCCTCGTGCAGGTACAAAACCATGCAACATTTGAACGCTCATATCTCAGCTATTTATCAACGAAATTCTAATTGTGTTACATATTTAGAATCCTTGCATGACCAGCTTTCCATATCATATAAGGTAATAGTATTATATCAGCTATAAGGTAGAAGAATAACTGCGGTGTAACTGGTGTAATATCGCTGGAGACACTTTTTAAACGCTTGTAGCTAAAGATCGAAAGCAAAAATAAAAATTCTGGCTCACCCAGTCAGTGGTCGGGAGGTGAAACTATCTCTGTTTCAAATTTCATGCAATCTCATTACGATTTGTAGAAAAATTAAGGGGGGGGGGGGGGGGGGCGTGTCACTGAATTACGACACTATATTCTGGGACATGGCATATATTATATATTTATTTATTTCATATATATTTAACATATATTTACATAAATGTTTTTGTATTTTTTGTATTTACAATGTTCTAGAACAAGTCTCCTTGATATTATACCTTAAAATTAACAACAAAATAATATGATGCCATAAATTTTTCAAAAATGGGGCCCCAGGCCAGACTAATGCCAGTTCCGTTACTTCCACTAGTTCCGTACTCCTCCCCACTAGTTCCGTACTCCCCCCACTAGTTCCGTACTCCTCCCACTAGTTCCGTACTCCTCCCCACTAGTTCCGTACTCCTCCCCACTAATTCCGTACTCCTCCCCACTAGTTCCGTACTCCTCCCCACTAGTTCCGTACTCCTCCCCACTAGTTCCGTACTCCTCCCCACTAGTTCCGTACTCCTCCCCACTAGTTCCGAACTCCTCCCCACTAGTTCAGTACTCCTCCCCACTAGTTCCGTACTCCTCCCCACTAGTTCCGTACTCCTCCCACTTGTTCCGTACTCCTCCCCACTAGTTCCGTACTCCTCCCCACTAATTCCGTACTCCTCCCCACTAGTTCCGTACTCCTCCCCACTAGTTCCGTCCTCCTCCCCACTAGTTCCGTACTCCTCCCCACTAATTCCGTACTCCTCCCCACTAGTTCCGTAGTCCTCCCCACTAGTTCCGTCCTCCTCCCCACTAGTTCCGTACTCCTCCCCACTAGTTCCGTACTCCTCCCCACTAGTTCCGTACTCCTCCCCACTAATTCCGTACTCCTCCCCACTAGTTCCGTACTCCTCCCCACTAGTTCCGTACTCCTCCCCACTAGTTCCGTACTCCTCCCCACTAGTTCCGTACTCCTCCCCACTAGTTCCGAACTCCTCCCCACTAGTTCAGTACTCCTCCCCACTAGTTCCGTACTCCTCCCCACTAGTTCCGTACTCCTCCCACTAGTTCCGCACTCCTCCCCAGTAATTCCGTACTCCTCCCCACTAGTTCCGTACTCCTCCCCACTAGTTCCGTACTCCTCCCCTCTAGTTCCGTACTCCTCCCCACTAGTTCCGTACTCCTCCCACTTGTTCCGTACTCCTCCCCACTAGTTCCGTACTCCTCCCCACTAATTCCGTACTCCTCCCCACTAGTTCCATACTCCTCCCCACTAGTTCCGTCCTCCTCCCCACTAGTTCCGTACTCCTCCCCACTAGTTCCGTACTCCTCCCCACTAGTTCCGTACTCCTCCCCACTAGTTCCGTACTCCTCCCCACTAGTTCCGTCCTCCTCCCCACTAGTTCCGTACTCCTCCCCACTAGTTCCGTACTCCTCCCCACTAGTTCCGTACTCGCCCCCACTAGTTCGGGACTCCTCCCACTAGTTCCGTACTCCTCCCCACTAATTCCGTACTCCTCCCCACTAGTTCCGTACTCCTCCCCACTAGTTCCGTACTCCTCCCCTCTTGTTCCGTACTCCTCCCCACTAGTTCCGTACTCCTCCCACTTGTTCCGTACTCCTCCCCACTAGTTCCGTCCTCCTCCCCACTAGTTCCGTACTCCTCCCCACTAGTTCCGTACTCCTCCCCACTAGTTCCGTACTCCTCCCACTAGTTCCGTACTCCTCCCCACTAATTCCATGCTCCCCCCCACTAATTCTGTACTCCTCCCCACTAGTTCCGTACTCCTCCCCTCTAGTTCCATACTCCTCCCCACTAGTTCCGTACTCCTCCCACTTGTTCCGTACTCCTCCCCACTAGTTCCGTCCTCCTCCCCACTAGTTCCGTACTCCTCCCCACTAGTTCCGTACTCCTCCCCACTAGTTCCGTACTCACCCCCACTAGTTCCATACACTTCCCCACTAGTTCCGTACTCCTCCCCACTAGTTTCGTACTCCTCCCCACTAGTTCCGTACTCCTCCTCACTAGTTCCGTACTCCTCCCCACTACTAGTTCCGTACTCTTCCCCATTAGTTCCGTACTCCTCCCCACTAGTTCCGTACTCCACCCCAATAGTTCCGTACTCCTCCCCACTAGTTCCGTACTCCTCCCCACTACTAGTTCCGTACTCTTCCCCATTAGTTCCGTACTCCTCCCCACTAGTTCCGTACTCCACCCCAATAGTTCCGTACTCCTCCCCACTAGTTCCGTACTCCTCCCCACTAGTTCCGTACTCCTCCCCACTAGTTCCGAACTCCTCCCCACTAGTTCAGTACTCCTCCCCACTAGTTCCGTACTCCTCCCCACTAGTTCCGTACTCCTCCCACTAGTTCCGCACTCCTCCCCAGTAATTCCGTACTCCTCCCCACTAGTTCCGTACTCATCCCCACTAGTTCCGTACTCCTCCCCTCTAGTTCCGTACTCCTCCCCACTAGTTCCGTACTCCTCCCACTTGTTCCGTACTCCTCCCCACTAGTTCCGTACTCCTCCCCACTAATTCCGTACTCCTCCCCACTAGTTCCATACTCCTCCCCACTAGTTCCGTCCTCCTCCCCACTAGTTCCGTACTCCTCCCCACTAGTTCCGTACTCCTCCCCACTAGTTCCGTACTCCTCCCCACTAGTTCCGTACTCCTCCCCACTAGTTCCGTCCTCCTCCCCACTAGTTCCGTACTCCTCCCCACTAGTTCCGTACTCCTCCCCACTAGTTCCGTACTCGCCCCCACTAGTTCGGGACTCCTCCCACTAGTTCCGTACTCCTCCCCACTAATTCCGTACTCCTCCCCACTAGTTCCGTACTCCTCCCCACTAGTTCCGTACTCCTCCCCTCTTGTTCCGTACTCCTCCCCACTAGTTCCGTACTCCTCCCACTTGTTCCGTACTCCTCCCCACTAGTTCCGTCCTCCTCCCCACTAGTTCCGTACTCCTCCCCACTAGTTCCGTACTCCTCCCCACTAGTTCCGTACTCCTCCCACTAGTTCCGTACTCCTCCCCACTAATTCCATGCTCCTCCCCACTAATTCTGTACTCCTCCCCACTAGTTCCGTACTCCTCCCCTCTAGTTCCATACTCCTCCCCACTAGTTCCGTACTCCTCCCACTTGTTCCGTACTCCTCCCCACTAGTTCCGTCCTCCTCCCCACTAGTTCCGTACTCCTCCCCACTAGTTCCGTACTCCTCCCCACTAGTTCCGTACTCCTCCCCACTAGTTCCGTACTCCTCCCCACTAGTTCCGTACTCCTCCCCTCTTGTTCCGTACTCCTCCCCACTAGTTCCGTACTCCTCCCACTTGTTCCGTACTCCTCCCCACTAGTTCCGTCCTCCTCCCCACTAGTTCCGTACTCCTCCCCACTAGTTCCGTACTCCTCCCCACTAGTTCCGTACTCCTCCCCACTAGTTCCGTACTCCTCCCCACTAGTTCCGTACTCCTCCCCACTAGTTCCGTACTCCTCCCCACTAGTTCAGTACTCCTCCCCACTCGTTCCGTACTCCTCCCCACAAGTTCCGTACTCCTCCCCACTATTTCCGCACTCCTCCCCACTAGTTCCGCACTCCTCCCCACTAGTTCCCACTCCTCCCCAATAGTTCCGTACTCACCCCCACTAGTTCCGTACCGTACTTATCCCCACTAGTTCCGTACTCCTCCCCACTAGTTCCGTACTCCTCCCCACTACTAGTACCGTACTCCTCCCCACTAGTTCCCACTCCTCCCCAATAGTTCCGTACTCACCCCCACTAGTTCCGTACCGTACTTCTCCCCACTAGTTCCGTACTCCTCCCCACTAGTTCCGTACTCCTCCCCACTACTAGTACCGTACTCCTCCCCACTAGTTCTGTACTCCTCCCCACTAGTTCCGTACTCCTCCCCACTAGTTCCGTACTCCTCCCCACTCATTCCGTACTCATACCCACTAGTTCCGTACTCCTCCCACTAGTTCCGTACTCCTCCCCACTATTTCCGCACTCCTCCCCACTAGTTCCGCACTCCTCCCCACTAGTTCCACACTCCTCCCCAATAGTTCCGCACTTCTACCCACTAGTTCCGTACACCTATCCAATAGTTCCGTACTCTACCCCACTAGTTCCATACACACCCCCACTAGTTCCGTACTCCTCCCCACTAGTTACGTACTCCTCACCACAAGTTCCGTACTCATCCCACTAGTTCCGTACTCCTCCCCACTAGTTCCGTACTCGCCCCCACTAGTTCCGTACTCCTCCCCACTAGTTCCGTACTCCTCCGCACTAGTTCCGTACACCTCCACACTAGTTCGGGACTCCTCCCCACTAGTTCCGTACTCCTCCGCACTAGTTCCGTACACCTCCACACTAGTTCCGTACTCCTCCCCACTAGTTCCGTACCGTACTCACTCATCCCCACTAGTTCCGTACCGCACTCCTCCCCACTAGTTCCGTACTCCTCCGCACTAGTTCCGTACACCTCCACACAAGTTCCGTACCGTACTCACTCATACCCACTAGTTCCGTACCGTACTCCTCTCCACTAGTTCCGTACTCCTCCGCACTAGTTCCGTACACCTCCACACTAGTTCCGTACCGTACTCCTCCCCACTAGTTCCGTACACCTCCACACTAGTTCCGTACCGTACTCACTCATCCCCACTAGTTCCGTACCGTACTCCTCCCCACTAGTTCCGTACACCTCCACACTAGTTCGGGACTCCTCCCCACTAGTTCCGTACTCCTCCGCACTAGTTCCGTACACCTCCACACTAGTTCCGTACTCCTCCCCACTAGTTCCGTACCGTACTCACTCATCCCCACTAGTTCCGTACCGTACTCCTCCCCACTAGTTCCGTACTCCTCCCACTAGTTCCGTACTCCTCCCCACTAGTTCCGTACTCCTCCCCACTAGTTCCGTACCGTACTCACTCATCCCCACTAGTTCCGTACCGTACTCCTCCCCACTAGTTCCGTAGCGTACTCCTCCCCACTAGCTACCATAAATAATATTTCTTTGCAGCGGGATATTTTAGAACATTATGTTAAAACTGCTTAAATATAGCTAGTAAATTTCTTTTAAAACACTAGCTAGATTAAAATATATCCCGCTTGACGCGGGACATATTCTAGAACATTAATACATGTCAAAGACTTCGCATAGAAATAGCTTGTAAATTTTTTTTAAAGCACTAGCTAAATCAAAAATACAGTACCGGTACTAGCGGTACTAGTGTGTTTTGAGCACACCCCCCCCCCCCCTCAAATCTTTTATCCTAGCTAGTTTTTGTTACTTTTTTTAATGTTCTAGAACATTTTTTTTTATTATAATATATTCATTTAATATAACAATTTTATTCTAGAACAAATATTTTTTGTTCTAGAACAAAAAATTGGGAAAAAATAGCTATTTTGTTTATCATTTTCATTTTTTATTGTATGATATATTTGTATACTACTACTACTAGGTCGAGCGAACTCGGATCTTTGTATAAATTTTTTAAAAAAGCTAGTTTTTGTTTCGTTTTTAAAAAAAAAAAGTTCTACAGTAGTGCATATGATCTATTAATTTAATATAAAAATTTTATTCTAGAACAAATATTATTTGTTCTAGAACAAAAAAACAAAAAAAAAATAGCTAATTTGTAAATTTTGTCAATTTCGATTCTATGTTATCTTCGTATCACATATTTAATAAAAATCACTAGCTACAATGAAAATTTGTAGTTGTTAGTAATTGTTTTTAACACTTAGGCCTACTGATCATAAAAAAAATAATGTTCTAGAACATATAGCTAGTTATTTTTAAAATTTAAAATAGCTACCGGTAGTAATAAAAAATTTTATTTATTTATATTATTATTAAAAAATTAATCTACCGGTACCAAATTGTAGTATTTGTTAAATTTACTAGCTATTTTAAAATTAAAAAAAACTAGCTATATGTTTTAGAACATTATTATTTTTTATTTTATTTATGTAATATTATATGTATTATACACTAGAGCATAAATAATACAAATAATATATATAATGTTCTAGAACATATAGCTAGTTATTTATCAAATTTAAAATAGCTAGTAATACAACAAAATTTATTTATTTATATTATAGGCCTATATTTATTAGAAAATTAATCTACCAAATTGGATATTTTTTTAATTTACTAGCTATTTTAAAATTAAAAAAAAACTAGTTATATGTTCTAGAACATTATATTTTTTATTTTATTTATGTTCTAGAAAAGTATATAATACTTTTCCATTGTTCTAGAACACTTCAATGTTTCCATAGTAACAATGACATAAGTTTTAAAAATGCAGTTCTATACGGAACTCTAGACTTAATATTATTGTCAAAAACTGCTTAAAAATAGCAAAAAAATACAAAATGGGGAGGAATACGGAACTCTTCCCAATTTTTTTTTTGATAAAACAATAGAAAAAGACTGATACATGAGATTTTGAGACAGGGGGGGGGGGCGATCTGGACGCACATCCCTCTTGGCGAATTAATATGAATTTAATTAAAAATTCAGAAAAAATAAAGAAAAAATGTATTAATGAACCATTAAAGTGTTCCTTTTTTTCAAATATATACTTTCCTTTAAAATACTTCCCTTTCCTATTTCTACTCCTACTACACTGTAGGCCTAGAACTAAATTTATTCCAGAAATTATGTGATTGTTGCTATGGTTAAAGTTAAAATAAATATTGTCATTGTGATTATAACCTAACTGTAATTTGATTTTATTAGTCCAATCAAGTCCATAAATGGTGATTCTTTGTGGAGCTGCTGAAGAAGCTTCTCCGTCGTGCCTCTTTCTGTCTTCGCATGATCGAATGTTTGACACGAGACCAGATAATAAATAATTTAATAAGTTCCTATAAAATTTGTCAAATTTCTTTAAAATATTTTAGAACAAAACATATTTGTTACATCAAATTTCATGTATCAGACTTTTTATCAATTATAAAGGATACTATGGTTTTAAAAAAAATGTTATGGTGTCGGGCCTAATTAATTAATAATAAATCAATCATTGCTATTAATTTATAGGTACAGTAGGCCTACATTGTACACTACATGTACAGTCTATAATAAATCATTGGTAACGGTTCCGTTTGTATTAAACGCTAAACATAATGTTTCGTTTTCGGACAGCTCGTGAAAAAATGATTATTTTTTTATTTTTATCTTCCCCCATGCAAAATATTAACCACTCCGTAATTTTTTTTGACAGTTTGTTTTTAGTTTTAAATAGCTTACAGTACAGGTTAGAAATTATATTATAATAATATCATTTATATGCGATGGGTGTACAGTACTATTAATTGGTGGCAGGAGATTATGTCTGTATATGGGTCAATGCCAACCAAATTGACCAATGTCCCTACGTGATTTTTGAAATTTGTTGAATTTTGAAATTAACTTTGAGAATCATTCCGGAATGGGCCCTCGCATGGGTACTCCTCCCCACTAGTTCCGTACTCCTCCCACTTGTTCCGTACTCCTCCCCACTAGTTCCGTCCTCCTCCCCACTAGTTCCGTACTCCTCCCCACTAGTTCCGTACTCCTCCCCACTAGTTCCGTACTCCTCCCCACTAGTTCCGTACTCCTCCCCACTAGTTCCGTACTCCTCCCCACTAGTTCCGTACTCCTCCCCACTAGTTCCGTCCTCCTCCCCACTAGTTCCGTACTCCTCCCCACTAGTTCCGTACTCCTCCCCACTAGTTCCGTACTCGCCCCCACTAGTTCGGGACTCCTCCCACTAGTTCCGTACTCCTCCCCACTAATTCCGTACTCCTCCCCACTAGTTCCGTACTCCTCCCCACTAGTTCCGTACTCCTCCCCTCTTGTTCCGTACTCCTCCCCACTAGTTCCGTACTCCTCCCACTTGTTCCGTACTCCTCCCCACTAGTTCCGTCCTCCTCCCCACTAGTTCCGTACTCCTCCCCACTAGTTCCGTACTCCTCCCCACTAGTTCCGTACTCCTCCCACTAGTTCCGTACTCCTCCCCACTAATTCCATGCTCCTCCCCACTAATTCTGTACTCCTCCCCACTAGTTCCGTACTCCTCCCCTCTAGTTCCATACTCCTCCCCACTAGTTCCGTACTCCTCCCACTTGTTCCGTACTCCTCCCCACTAGTTCCATCCTCCTCCCCACTAGTTCCGTACTCCTCCCCACTAGTTCCGTACTCCTCCCCACTAGTTCCGTACTCCTCCCCACTAGTTCCGTACTCCTCCCCAATAGTTCCGTACTCCTCCCCACTAGTTCCGTACTCCTCCCCACTAGTTCCGTACTCCTCCCTACTAGTTCCGTACTCCTCCCTACTAGTTCCGTACTCCTCCCCACTAGTTCCGTACTCCTCCCCACTAGTTCCGCACTCCTCCCCACTAGTTCCCACTCCTCCCCAATAGTTCCGTACTCACCCCCACTAGTTCCGTACCGTACTTCTCCCCACTAGTTCCGTACTCCTCCCCACTAGTTCCGTACTCCTCCCCACTACTAGTACCGTACTCCTCCCCACTAGTTCCCACTCCTCCCCAATAGTTCCGTACTCCTCCCCACTAGTTCCGACCGTACTCCTCCCCACTAGTTCCGTACTCCTCCCCACTAGTTCCGTACTCCTCCCCACTACGTTCCGTACTCCTCCCCACTAGTTCCGTACTCCTCCCCACTAGTTCCGTACTCCTCCCCACTAGTTCCGTACTCCTCCCCACTAGTTCCGTACTCCTCCCCACTAGTTCCGTACTCCTCCCCACTAGTTCCGTACTCCTCCCCACTAGTTCCGTACTCCTCCCCACTAGTTCCGTACTCCTCCCCACTAGTTCCGTACTCCTCCCCACTAGTTCCGTACTCCTCCCCACTAGTTCCGTACTCCTCCCCACTAGTTCCGTACTTCTCCCCACTAGTTCCGTACTCCTCCCCACTAGTTCCGTACTCCTCCCCACTACTAGTACCGTACTCCTCCCCACTAGTTCTGTACTCCTCCCCACTCACTAGTTCCGTACTCCTCCCCACTCATTCCGTACTCCTCCCCACTAGTTCCGTACTCCTCCGCACTAGTTCCGTACTCCTCCCCACTAGTTCCGTACTCCTCCCCACTAGTTCCGTACTCCTCCCCACTAGTTCCGTACTCCTCCCCACTAGTTCCGTACTCCTCCCCACTCATTCCGTACTCATACCCACTAGTTCCGTACTCCTCCCACTAGTTCCGTACTCCTCCCCACTATTTCCGCACTCCTCCCCACTAGTTCCGCACTCCTCCCCACTAGTTCCACACTCCTCCCCAATAGTTCCGCACTTCTACCCACTAGTTCCGTACACCTATCCAATAGTTCCGTACTCTACCCCACTAGTTCCATACACACCCCCACTAGTTCCGTACTCCTCCCCACTAGTTACGTACTCCTCACCACAAGTTCCGTACTCATCCCACTAGTTCCGTACTCCTCCCCACTATTTCCGTACTCGCCCCCACTAGTTCCGTACTCCTCCCCACTAGTTCCGTACTCCTCCGCACTAGTTCCGTACACCTCCACACTAGTTCGGGACTCCTCCCCACTAGTTCCGTACTCCTCCGCACTAGTTCCGTACACCTCCACACTAGTTCCGTACTCCTCCCCACTAGTTCCGTACCGTACTCACTCATCCCCACTAGTTCCGTACCGCACTCCTCCCCACTAGTTCCGTACTCCTCCGCACTAGTTCCGTACACCTCCACACAAGTTCCGTACCGTACTCACTCATACCCACTAGTTCCGTACCGTACTCCTCCCCACTAGTTCCGTACTCCTCCGCACTAGTTCCGTACACCTCCACACTAGTTCCGTACCGTACTCCTCCCCACTAGTTCCGTACACCTCCACACTAGTTCCGTACCGTACTCACTCATCCCCACTAGTTCCGTACCGTACTCCTCCCCACTAGTTCCGTACACCTCCACACTAGTTCGGGACTCCTCCCCACTAGTTCCGTACTCCTCCGCACTAGTTCCGTACACCTCCACACTAGTTCCGTACTCCTCCCCACTAGTTCCGTACCGTACTCACTCATCCCCACTAGTTCCGTACCGTACTCCTCCCCACTAGTTCCGTACTCCTCCCACTAGTTCCGTACTCCTCCCCACTAGTTCCGTACTCCTCCCCACTAGTTCCGTACCGTACTCACTCATCCCCACTAGTTCCGTACCGTACTCCTCCCCACTAGTTCCGTAGCGTACTCCTCCCCACTAGCTACCATAAATAATATTTCTTTGCAGCGGGATATTTTAGAACATTAATATATGTTAAAACTGCTTAAATATAGCTAGTAAATTTCTTTTAAAACACTAGCTAGATTAAAATATATCCCGCTTGACGCGGGACATATTCTAGAACATTAATACATGTCAAAGACTTCGCATAGAAATAGCTTGTAAATTTTTTTTAAAGCACTAGCTAAATCAAAAATACAGTACCGGTACTAGCGGTACTAGTGTGTTTTGAGCACACCCCCCCCCCCCCCTCAAATCTTTTATCCTAGCTAGTTTTTGTTACTTTTTTTAATGTTCTAGAACATTTTTTTTTATTATAATATATTCATTTAATATAACAATTTTATTCTAGAACAAATATTTTTTGTTCTAGAACAAAAAATTGGGAAAAAATAGCTATTTTGTTTATCATTTTCATTTTTTATTGTATGATATCTTTGTATACTACTACTACTAGGTCGAGCGAACTCGGATCTTTGTATAAATTTTTTAAAAAAGCTAGTTTTTGTTTCGTTTTTAAAAAAAAAATGTTCTACAGTAGTGCATATGATCTATTAATTTAATATAAAAATTTTATTCTAGAACAAATATTATTTGTTCTAGAACAAAAAAACAAAAAAAAAATAGCTAATTTGTAAATTTTGTCAATTTCGATTCTATGTTATCTTCGTATCACATATTTAATAAAAATCACTAGCTACAATGAAAATTTGTAGTTGTTAGTAATTGTTTTTAACACTTAGGCCTACTGATCATAAAAAAAATAATGTTCTAGAACATATAGCTAGTTATTTTTAAAATTTAAAATAGCTACCGGTAGTAATAAAAAATTTTATTTATTTATATTATTATTAAAAAATTAATCTACCGGTACCAAATTGTAGTATTTGTTAAATTTACTAGCTATTTTAAAATTAAAAAAAACTAGCTATATGTTTTAGAACATTATTATTTTTTATTTTATTTATGTAATATTATATGTATTATACACTAGAGCATAAATAATACAAATAATATATATAATGTTCTAGAACATATAGCTAGTTATTTATCAAATTTAAAATAGCTAGTAATACAACAAAATTTATTTATTTATATTATAGGCCTATATTTATTAGAAAATTAATCTACCAAATTGGATATTTTTTTAATTTACTAGCTATTTTAAAATTAAAAAAAAACTAGTTATATGTTCTAGAACATTATATTTTTTATTTTATTTATGTTCTAGAAAAGTATATAATACTTTTCCATTGTTCTAGAACACTTCAATGTTTCCATAGTAACAATGACATAAGTTTTAAAAATGCAGTTCTATACGGAACTCTAGACTTAATATTATTGTCAAAAACTGCTTAAAAATAGCAAAAAAATACAAAATGGGGAGGAATACGGAACTCTTCCCAATTTTTTTTTTGATAAAACAATAGAAAAAGACTGATACATGAGATTTTGAGACAGGGGGGGGGGGCGATCTGGACGCACATCCCTCTTGGCGAATTAATATGAATTTAATTAAAAATTCAGAAAAAATAAAGAAAAAATGTATTAATGAACCATTAAAGTGTTCCTTTTTTTCAAATATATACTTTCCTTTAAAATACTTCCCTTTCCTATTTCTACTCCTACTACACTGTAGGCCTAGAACTAAATTTATTCCAGAAATTATGTGATTGTTGCTATGGTTAAAGTTAAAATAAATATTGTCATTGTGATTATAACCTAACTGTAATTTGATTTTATTAGTCCAATCAAGTCCATAAATGGTGATTCTTTGTGGAGCTGCTGAAGAAGCTTCTCCGTCGTGCCTCTTTCTGTCTTCGCATGATCGAATGTTTGACACGAGACCAGATAATAAATAATTTAATAAGTTCCTATAAAATTTGTCAAATTTCTTTAAAATATTTTAGAACAAAACATATTTGTTACATCAAATTTCATGTATCAGACTTTTTATCAATTATAAAGGATACTATGGTTTTAAAAAAAATGTTATGGTGTCGGGCCTAATTAATTAATAATAAATCAATCATTGCTATTAATTTATAGGTACAGTAGGCCTACATTGTACACTACATGTACAGTCTATAATAAATCATTGGTAACGGTTCCGTTTGTATTAAACGCTAAACATAATGTTTCGTTTTCGGACAGCTCGTGAAAAAATGATTATTTTTTTATTTTTATCTTCCCCCATGCAAAATATTAACCACTCCGTAATTTTTTTTGACAGTTTGTTTTTAGTTTTAAATAGCTTACAGTACAGGTTAGAAATTATATTATAATAATATCATTTATATGCGATGGGTGTACAGTACTATTAATTGGTGGCAGGAGATTATGTCTGTATATGGGTCAATGCCAACCAAATTGACCAATGTCCCTACGTGATTTTTGAAATTTGTTGAATTTTGAAATTAACTTTGAGAATCATTCCGGAATGGGCCCTCGCATGGGTACTCCTCCCCACTAGTTCCGTACTCCTCCCACTTGTTCCGTACTCCTCCCCACTAGTTCCGTCCTCCTCCCCACTAGTTCCGTACTCCTCCCCACTAGTTCCGTACTCCTCCCCACTAGTTCCGTACTCCTCCCCACTAGTTCCGTACTCCTCCCCACTAGTTCCGTACTCCTCCCCACTAGTTCCGTACTCCTCCCCACTAGTTCCGTACTCCTCCCCACTAGTTCCGTACTCCTCCCCACTAGTTCCGTACTCCTCCCCACTAGTTCCGTACTCCTCCCCACTAGTTCCGTACTCCTCCCCACTAGTTCCGTACTCCTCCCCACTAGTTCCGTACTCCTCCCCACTAGTTCCGTACTCCTCCCCACTAGTTCCGTACTCCTCCCCACTTGTTCCGTACTCCTCCCCACTAGTTCCGTCCTCCTCCCCACTAGTTCCGTACTCCTCCCCACTAGTTCCGTACTCCTCCCCACTAGTTCCGTACTCCTCCCCACTAGTTCTGTACTCCTCCCCACTAGTTCCGTACTCCTCCCCACTAGTTCCGTACTCCTCCCCACTAGTTCCGTACTCCTCCCACTAGTTCCGTACTCCTCCCCACTAGTTCCGTCCTCCTCCCCACTAGTTCCGTACTCCTCCCCACTAGTTCCGTACTCCTCCCCACTAGTTCCGTACTCCTCCCCACTCGTTCCGTACTCCTCCCCACTAGTTCCATACTCCTCCCCACTAGTTCCGTACTCCTCCCCACTAGTTCCGTACTCCTCCCCCACTAGTTCCGTACTCCTCCCCACTAGTTCCGTACTCCTCCCCACTAGTTCCGTACTCCTCCCCAATAGTTCCGTACTCCTCCCCACTAGTTCCGTACTCCTCCCCACTAGTTCCGTACTCCTCCCCACTAGTTCCGTACTCCTCTCCACTAGTTCCGTACTCCTCCCCACTAGTTCCGTACTCCTCCCCACTAGTTCCGTACTCCTCCCCACTAGTTCCGTACTCCTCCCCACTCAGTTCCGTACTCATCCCCACTAGTTCCGTACTCCTCCCCACTAGTTCCGTACTCCTCCCCACTATTTCCGCACTCCTCCCCACTAGTTCCGCACTCCTCCCCACTAGTTCCACACTCCTCCCCAATAGTTCCGCACTTCTACCCCCACTAGTTCCGTACCGTACTTCTCCCCACTAGTTCCGTACTCCTCCCCACTAGTTCCGTACTCCTCCCCACTAGTTCCGTACTCCTCCCCACTAGTTCCGCACTCCTCCCCACTAGTTCCGCACTCCTCCCCACTAGTTCCGCACTCCTCCCCACTAGTTCCGTACTCCTCCCACTAGTTCCGTACTCCTCTCCACTAGTTCCGTACTCCTCCCCACTAGTTCCGTACTCCTCCCCACTAGTTCCGTACTCCTCCCCACTAGTTCCGTACTCCTCCCCATCTAGTTCCGTACTCCTCCCCACTAGTTCCGTACTCCTCCCCACTAGTTCCGTACTCCACCCCACTAGTTCCGTACTCCTCCCCACTAGTTCCGTACTCCTCCCCACTAGTTCCGTACTCCTCCCCACTACTAGTACCGTACTCCTCCCCACTAGTTCCGTACTCCTCCCCAACTAGTTCCGTACTCCTCCCCACTAGTTCCGTACTCCTCCCCACTAGTTCCGTACTCCTCCCCACTAGTTCCGTACTCCTCCCCACTAGTTCCGTACTCCTCCCCACTAGTTCCGTACTCCTCCCCACTAGTTCCGTACTCCTCCCCACTAGTTCCGTACTCCTCCCCACTCATTCCGTACTCATACCCACTAGTTCCGTACTCCTCCCACTAGTTCCGTACTCCTCCCCACTATTTCCGCACTCCTCCCCACTAGTTCCGCACTCCTCCCCACTAGTTCCACACTCCTCCCCAATAGTTCCGCACTTCTACCCACTAGTTCCGTACACCTATCCAATAGTTCCGTACTCTACCCCACTAGTTCCATACACACCCCCACTAGTTCCGTACTCCTCCCCACTAGTTACGTACTCCTCACCACAAGTTCCGTACTCATCCCACTAGTTCCGTACTCCTCCCACTATTCGTACTCCCCCCACTAGTTCCGTACTCCTCCCCACTAGTTCCGTACTCGCCCCCACTAGTTCCGTACTCCTCCCCACTAGTTCCGTACTCCTCCGCACTAGTTCCGTACACCTCCACACTAGTTCGGGACTCCTCCCCACTAGTTCCGTACTCCTCCGCACTAGTTCCGTACACCTCCACACTAGTTCCGTACTCCTCCCCACTAGTTCCGTACCGTACTCACTCATCCCCACTAGTTCCGTACCGCACTCCTCCCCACTAGTTCCGTACTCCTCCGCACTAGTTCCGTACACCTCCACACAAGTTCCGTACCGTACTCACTCATACCCACTAGTTCCGTACCGTACTCCTCCCCACTAGTTCCGTACTCCTCCGCACTAGTTCCGTACACCTCCACACTAGTTCCGTACCGTACTCCTCCCCACTAGTTCCGTACACCTCCACACTAGTTCCGTACCGTACTCACTCATCCCCACTAGTTCCGTACCGTACTCCTCCCCACTAGTTCCGTACACCTCCACACTAGTTCGGGACTCCTCCCCACTAGTTCCGTACTCCTCCGCACTAGTTCCGTACACCTCCACACTAGTTCCGTACTCCTCCCCACTAGTTCCGTACCGTACTCACTCATCCCCACTAGTTCCGTACCGTACTCCTCCCCACTAGTTCCGTACTCCTCCCACTAGTTCCGTACTCCTCCCCACTAGTTCCGTACTCCTCCCCACTAGTTCCGTACCGTACTCACTCATCCCCACTAGTTCCGTACCGTACTCCTCCCCACTAGTTCCGTAGCGTACTCCTCCCCACTAGCTACCATAAATAATATTTCTTTGCAGCGGGATATTTTAGAACATTAATATATGTTAAAACTGCTTAAATATAGCTAGTAAATTTCTTTTAAAACACTAGCTAGATTAAAATATATCCCGCTTGACGCGGGACATATTCTAGAACATTAATACATGTCAAAGACTTCGCATAGAAATAGCTTGTAAATTTTTTTTAAAGCACTAGCTAAATCAAAAATACAGTACCGGTACTAGCGGTACTAGTGTGTTTTGAGCACACCCCCCCCCCCCCCTCAAATCTTTTATCCTAGCTAGTTTTTGTTACTTTTTTTAATGTTCTAGAACATTTTTTTTTATTATAATATATTCATTTAATATAACAATTTTATTCTAGAACAAATATTTTTTGTTCTAGAACAAAAAATTGGGAAAAAATAGCTATTTTGTTTATCATTTTCATTTTTTATTGTATGATATCTTTGTATACTACTACTACTAGGTCGAGCGAACTCGGATCTTTGTATAAATTTTTTAAAAAAGCTAGTTTTTGTTTCGTTTTTAAAAAAAAAATGTTCTACAGTAGTGCATATGATCTATTAATTTAATATAAAAATTTTATTCTAGAACAAATATTATTTGTTCTAGAACAAAAAAACAAAAAAAAAATAGCTAATTTGTAAATTTTGTCAATTTCGATTCTATGTTATCTTCGTATCACATATTTAATAAAAATCACTAGCTACAATGAAAATTTGTAGTTGTTAGTAATTGTTTTTAACACTTAGGCCTACTGATCATAAAAAAAATAATGTTCTAGAACATATAGCTAGTTATTTTTAAAATTTAAAATAGCTACCGGTAGTAATAAAAAATTTTATTTATTTATATTATTATTAAAAAATTAATCTACCGGTACCAAATTGTAGTATTTGTTAAATTTACTAGCTATTTTAAAATTAAAAAAAACTAGCTATATGTTTTAGAACATTATTATTTTTTATTTTATTTATGTAATATTATATGTATTATACACTAGAGCATAAATAATACAAATAATATATATAATGTTCTAGAACATATAGCTAGTTATTTATCAAATTTAAAATAGCTAGTAATACAACAAAATTTATTTATTTATATTATAGGCCTATATTTATTAGAAAATTAATCTACCAAATTGGATATTTTTTTAATTTACTAGCTATTTTAAAATTAAAAAAAAACTAGTTATATGTTCTAGAACATTATATTTTTTATTTTATTTATGTTCTAGAAAAGTATATAATACTTTTCCATTGTTCTAGAACACTTCAATGTTTCCATAGTAACAATGACATAAGTTTTAAAAATGCAGTTCTATACGGAACTCTAGACTTAATATTATTGTCAAAAACTGCTTAAAAATAGCAAAAAAATACAAAATGGGGAGGAATACGGAACTCTTCCCAATTTTTTTTTTGATAAAGCAATAGAAAAAGACTGATACATGAGATTTTGAGACAGGGGGGGGGGGGGGGGGGGGCGATCTGGACGCACATCCCTCTTGGCGGATTAATATGAATTTAATTAAAAATTCAGAAAAAATAAAGAAAAAATTTATTAATGAACCATTAAAGTGTTCCTTTTTTTCAAATATATACTTTCCTTTAAAATACTTCCCTTTCCTATTTCTACTCCAACAACACTGTAGGCCTACAACTAAATTTATTCCAGAAATTATGTGATTGTTGCTATGGTTAAAGTTAAAATAAATATTGTCATTGTGATTATAACCTAACTGTAATTTGATTTTATTAGTCCAATCAAGTCCATAAATGGTGATTCTTTGTGGAGCTGCTGAAGAAGCTTCTCCGTCGTGCCTCTTTCTGTCTTCGCATGATCGAATGTTTGACACGAGACCAGATAATAAATAATTTAATAAGTTCCTATAAAATTTGTCAAATTTCTTTAAAATATTTTAGAACAAAACATATTTGTTACATCAAATTTCATGTATCAGACTTTTTATCAATTATAAAGGATACTATGGTTTTAAAAAAAATGTTATGGTGTCGGGCCTAATTAATTAATAATAAATCAATCATTGCTATTAATTTATAGGTACAGTAGGCCTACATTGTACACTACATGTACAGTCTATAATAAATCATTGGTAACGGTTCCGTTTGTATTAAACGCTAAACATAATGTTTCGTTTTCGGACAGCTCGTGAAAAAATGATTATTTTTTTAATTTTATCTTCCCCCATGCAAAATATTAACCACTCCGTAATTTTTTTTGACAGTTTGTTTTTAGTTTTAAATATCTTACAGTACAGGTTAGAAATTATATTATAATAATATCATTTATATGCGATGGGTGTACAGTACTATTAATTGGTGGCAGGAGATTATGTCTGTATATGGGTCAATGCCAACCAAATTGACCAATGTCCCTACGTGATTTTTGAAATTTGTTGAATTTTGAAATTAACTTTGAGAATCATTCCGGAATGCATTAATTGAGAAATTTTTTTGTCACGTGGGAAATTTATAAATATTTTTTTCGTTCTTTATGTCCATATTCTTGTAAATTTGAAGTAACAGTCGTTTAATGGCGGTATTGAGGTGTCCGGCAAGAGATGTCAGATCGAAGTGGAAAGTTTCTGGTGAGAATAAATTTTAAAAATTCTGTCACTAAAACTAATTTTTTTATAGAGTGACAACACAAAGTTTCACTTTCTGGGAAACTTTGCCGTGAAAAGTGGGGCTGATTGTTTTTTTTCCTGTTAATAACAATGTGATACACAAAACTGTTGCATATGGTCAACTGAAAACAGTTATTTTATATTTAAAAAATAATTTGAAAATGTAAATAGACAGTTTTTGATGTCATGTATGGGACATATTGATATGGTATAAGAAGGAATATACATGGAAACGATTATTATAAATTTTGACATTTATTTTCCAATTAAAAACAAGTCATAAAATTCTTCAAACAACTCCTCTGAACTGGAATTTAAAAGTCCAGTTTATCGTCCTTTCCACTGCCAACTCCTGTTCCATTCCCAACTTCCTTCCCACTGCCAACTCCTGTTCCATTCCCAACTTCCATCCCACTGCCAACTCCTGTTCCATTCCCAACTTCCATCCCACTGCCAACTCCTGTTCCATTCCCAACTTCCATCCCACTGCCAACTCCTGTTCCATTCCCAACTTCCATCCCACTGCCAACTCCTGTTCCATTCCCAACTTCCATCCCACTGCCAACTCCTGTTCCATTCCCAACTTCCTTCCCACTGCCAACTCCTGTTCCATTCCCAACTTCCATCCCACTGCCAACTCCTGTTCCATTCCCAACTTCCATCCCACTGCCAACTCCTGTTCCATTCCCAACTTCCATCCCACTGCCAACTCCTGTTCCATTCCCAACTTCCATCCCACTGCCAACTCCTGTTCCATTCCCAACTTCCATCCCACTCTCAACTAATGCCCCAATCTCAAAACCCTTTCCATAAATAGTTAATTTGGTAATAAATTAATTTGGTCTGTTGTCAATTAAGGTGAAGGAGCAGGTTTACAGTTTATCTGTGACTGGGAAGCCCCCAACCATTAATATAATGTAAGTAATTAGTTGTTTAGACCATGATTAACTTCTGCCCCCAATACTATGTCAAGTATGGGACATCCGTCACGTTATGGGACATGGCAGTTTTTCAACCTGGCCAAATAAATGTTTACGTAGCAGTCTCACCGATACAACCCATACATGGCTAAACTGTCTGAGAAATGGATGTGATGATCTAAATCTTAGGAGTTCGCGTTTTCTGATAAAAAAAAACCTCCATTGGGACACTTTTTTGGACCATTTTCGAGACGCTCACGCAATTGATTCATTTGCACTGATTAACCACCAAAATTTGCCAATCTAATTGAAACATATGGAAGAATATGAGTGGGAGTTTAGTTTTAACACATCGGGTTAATGGCTCACAATTGACAATTTATATGCTATTAAATTAATCATTTACCGAGTGTATGTGACACTGTTATTGTGTATGGACAAAAATCGGACCACGTTAATATTTTTTTGTATTTCTGATATCTCAAATTTACTACGAAGCTACGTTTATTTGTTCACAGGAATTATACTCAGCAGGGATATTAATCGTTTGGCACCTGAATTGTAATTTTAAGGGCCAAAATGAACCCGTAATCCCAATCATAAAATTTGAAAAATGTCCCGTAAGTGACGATTTTTTTTAAATAAAAATAATAATAATTAATGTAAAATTATTTATATATACTATTGTTTGGTGGTGCAGACATTCACTACCGCCGGTGGGTCTCCATTCCATACAGGGTTGATTGAGTCCACTCCTCATAAAAGGAGAATGAAAAAAATTATTAAACTTACAGTATTTGAAAATATATTTTTTTAATAAAGAAATAAGGGCCAGCACTATTTGACAGAGCGGACACAGAATATAACATAACTTTACAAACACAATAGACACAGGAGTGACTTTGTAATAATAATTGCACTTAAACACAACAGTAAAGTACCGGTAGGCCTATACCGTACCTTAAGTAAGTACCGTTAATGCTAAAAATCATAACTAATTACTCAAAAATATTGCATAGATGGTTGGTCTTGAATGGCCAAGTTTCAACGAAAATTAGCACAAAATCTCAAAAACAGAATGAACGATCTGAAAATTAAATAATTATTTTGGAAATAAATCTGATTAAAGATTATAATAATGTTATAATAACGTTGCAGTAAAGTTATTAAATCAAAGATTATTGAGTTATTGAAAATAAATTGCAACAAAACTATAATAGCACCTTATTAACGAAAAATATTAACACTGTGATGGAAAAATTAGTCAGGAAAATATGGTAAATAGTTACCCAGAAGTATAAATATTACTGTAACGCGATACAATATTACTGTAACGCGATACAATATTACTGTAACGCGATACAATATTACTGTAACGCGATACAATATTACTGTAACGCGATACAATATTACTGTAACGCGATACAATATTACTGTAACGCGATACAATATTACTGTAACGCGATACAATATTACTGTAACGCGATACAATATTACTGTAACGCGATACAATATTACTGTAACGCGATACAATATTACTGTAACGCGATACAATATTACTGTAACGCGATACAATATTATGCGTTTGACAATATGGCACCAATAATTAGATAACAAATGTTTCAAAAAATAAACTCCAAACCACAATTGAAGGGCTGAGCATAAAAAGTTCCTATGTGACAAAAGTGTCATTCTGCGATAATCACACTTTTGCGATTTTTTTACCTACACATTACAGTTGATGTTGGCATTCTGTATTTTTGGATGCAAGTACAGCATGTCCCAGAATATAGTGTCGTAATTCAGTGACACGCCCCCCACCCCCCCCCCCCCCCCCCCCCCTAATTTTTCTACAAATCGTAATGAGATTGCATGAAATTTGAAACAGAGATAGTTTCACCTCCCAACCACTGACTGGGTGAGCCAGAATTTTTATTTTTGCTTTCATTCTTTAGCTACAAGCGTTTAAAAAAAGCGTCTCCGTCGATAATGAACCAGTTACACCGCAGTTATTCTTCAAACATTTAGCGATTTATAGGTACTAGTGGAAAGCTGACCGTGCAAGGATTCCAAATATGTAAAAATATTGGAATTTGGTTGGGGAATAACTGAGATATAAGCATTCGAATTTTGCATGTATTTGCTTCCGCTGCAGGCCATTTATTCTATTAAATAAATACACAATGTTCTAGAACATTTTGTTTATCTCATAAGTAGTTTGGCAACAATGCAATGCCTACATGATAATACTAGTATATGGATATTCATACATAATCAAAATCTTCTAGAACATTGTGTATTTATTTTATAGAATAATATTTTTTATTTAATAGAATAAATAGCCTGCAGCGGAAGCAAATACATGCAACATTCGAATGCCCATCTCAGCTATTTCAGCTATATTATCACATATTTGGAATCCTTGCACGGTCAGCTTTCCACTAGTACCTATAAATCACTAAATGTTTAAAGAATTTCAGGCAATCTCATTACGATTTGTATAATTTTTTTTTTTTGGGGGGGGGGGGGGGGGGGCATGTACCTGAATAACGACACTATATTCCAGGACATGCTGTACATAGATGAACATCAAAATCATTACTTTAAAAGAAAAAATTTCAAAATTTTCAAAATTGATTTGCATATATCAGGCAGTATTGTACAAAGACCTTTTTTGTTTATGTCTTTGCGATTTTTACTGTACATAGGACTATTTTACTCCAGGATATCAGGCAGTATTGTTCATATGATCTCAGAACCTTATTGGTAAGTTAAGTTAGGTCTCATAGGACCTCTGCATGAGAATAACTCTGATTCTAAGAAAATGTCACATAGGACCTTTTTATGCCCAGCCCTTCAATTATTGGAAGATGTTAAATCGTATTCTTTTGTTACATTTGGTCCCTGAGAGGGTGTGTGTGTATGTATGGTTGTACATAATGGAACAACATGGTCCCTGAGAGTGGGTGTGTGTGTGTATGTATGGTTGTACATAATGGAACAACATGGTCCCTGAGAGTGGGTGTGTGTGTGTATGTATGGTTGTACATAATGGAACAACATGGTCCCTGAGAGTGGGTGTGTGTGTGTATGTATGGTTGTACATAATGGAACAACATGGTCCCTGAGAGTGGGTGTGTGTGTGTATGTATGGTTGTACATAATGGAACAACATGGTCCCTGAGAGTGGGTGTGTGTGTGTGTATGTATGGTTGTACATAATGGAACAACATGGTCCCTGAGAGTGGGTGTGTGTGTGTGTATGTATGGTTTGTATATAATGGAACAACATGGTCCCTGAGAGTGGGTGTGTGTGTGTATGTATGGTTGTACATAATGGAACAACATGGTCCCTGAGAGTGGGTGTGTGTGTGTATGTATGGTTGTACATAATGGAACAACATGGTCCCTGAGAGTGGGTGTGTGTGTGTATGTATGGTTGTACATAATGGAACAACATGGTCCCTGAGAGGGTGTGTGTGTGTGTATGTATGGTTGTACATAATGGAACAACATGGTCCCTGAGAGTGGGTGTGTGTGTGTATGTATGGTTGTACATAATGGAACAACATGGTCCCTGAGAGTATGGTTGTACATAATGGAACAACATGGTCCCGAGAGTGGGTGTGTGTGTGTATGTATGGTTGTACATAATGGAACAACATGGTCCCTGAGAGTGGGTGTGTGTGTGTATGTATGGTTGTACATAATGGAACAACATGGTCCCTGAGAGTGGGTGTGTGTGTGTATGTATGGTTGTACATAATGGAACAACATGGTCCCTGAGAGGGGGTGTGTGTGTGTATGTATGGTTGTACATAATGGAACAATATGGTCCCTGAGAGTGGGTGTGTGTGTGTATGTATGGTTGTACATAATGGAACAACATGGTCCCTGAGAGTGGGTGTGTGTGTGTATGTATGGTTGTACATAATGGAACAACATGGTCCCTGAGAGGGGGTGTGTGTGTGTATGTATGGTTGTACATAATGGAACAACATGGTCCCGAGAGTGGGTGTGTGTGTGTATGTATGGTTGTACATAATGGAACAACATGGTCCCTGAGAGTGGGTGTGTGTGTGTATGTATGGTTGTACATAATGGAACAACATGGTCCCTGAGAGTGGGTGTGTGTGTGTATGTATGGTTGTA
>JAUCBJ010007857.1:0-11447 GCA_032718475.1 Nemertoderma westbladi
ATCTCCTTCGAAGGTGCGAATCTCCATCTTAGGCATGGCAAGGCGGTTCTCCAACGCCCGGATGATGCTGACGTCATCTGAACTGGAGTGACTCGGAGGGTTATAGTTATTGGCACTCACTCCCATACTTGATGGATCAATAATAGGTGGAGTTTTAATAATGACGCGGCTACGAGTTTGTGGTGTTGATGTAAATGGGTTGTTCGATCGGGGAGTGGCGTCCCGTTCCGAGTCCCTTTCAGGCTCGTACTTGGGTACACTCGCTGTCGTGGTGTTGGATGGGAAATAAGGTTCCTCATTCTTTAGCGTAGCTGGTGGGGGATGAAACACCGGGGCTTGTGCCGATAGCGTAGACTGTTTGGTAGGCGGGATCTCGGGTTTCGGAGGTTTCGCCGCTGTTGGTGTAAATGACTTTTCTAACTCCGGTACCGGAATTGGTTCATATTCCTGATCTATATCTCTTTCCCAGTCCTCGTAAAGTTGAATATCTCGTTCTATAAGTGCGGCTTCGTATTCTGCGAGTTTAGCAATATCCGCATTCTTTTTGTGGATGAGAATTGCTTGGGCCTCGGCGTGTTGTTTACGCATTTCCGCTTCCCATTTACGTTGTTCGATCTCTCGTTCGGCCTCTCGTCCGCGTTGTTCGGCCTCCTGTTTACGTTGTTCGGCCTGCCGTTCGGCCTCTCGTCTATGTTGTTCGGCCTCCTGTTCGCGTTGTTCGGCCTGCCGTTCGGCCGCTTGTTCGGCCTCTCGCTTTTGTGTTTCGGCGGCTAATACATCTTGCTCGGCTTGCAGTTGAATATACTCATCTTCCATCCGAGCTTTGAGGGCTAATGCCTTCCGTTCTCGCAGTTGGTCTCGGAGTGGTGGCGCCCCTTGAGAACTGCGCGCTGAGCCGGATATCTCGCTCCTAGCGCTGGAGTGCTGATTTCTAACGGACCCCGTTCTCTTTCGATGTACTGCTGTCCTGATGCTGGAGGATCGTACTGATTCCGCGTCTGTTCTTTCAGCCCTCTTGTAATACTGTTCCTCATAGCCTCTCACAAGGCTGAGGGTCCTCCGGTGTTGTTTGCGGAACCCATCTAGATGTACAACGTGTTCTTCCAGCTTGGGGTAGTTTTCCAGATCGGTGGGGGGAACGAGCTCTTGGTACGCCTGTATCATTCTTTCGTACCGCTGTAGGATATTTCGGATACTTTGAAGCTGAGTTTGTACCTCATTGAGGGGGGTTTTGACTCCCTTGAGTTGTTTCTCCATCCGTTGATACGCTCGGGTTACTCCGCCTTTAAGAGCCCCTAACCGACGGGTCATGTTCTTGACGTTTGGTACCTCGTCGGCTTCCGAGTCTGTGTGGTGATCCATCTCGTCGGTATCGGATACGTTATTTGTGGTCATTGTAACGCCTCGTCGATGGCGAGATACGCGATGTCGTAAAACAGTTCCTCGTAGGTATTGTACTCAGCTTGGACCACCCGAACAGTAATCCTGAATCGTCCAACGTTCGTTCCTTGTACCTCAACTTCGACGTGCCAGATTCCTGGCTCAACTTGAATTATATCAATGGGTGTGATCGATACTTCCATTCCCTGTTAACAACTCTCCCGAATTGTGATCTGCCGACTACGAGTTGGTTAGATCGAGTTTGTTGTTTAATTAAACCACGACTTTGTCTCAACTCAAATACCAGAGTTTCCTCGTAGTGGGTGCTGGCAAGCACGTAGAGAGTTTTTGAAGAGTATTGAAGGATTCTCAACTTCCACCAGTTGAAGTTGACCGTAATTATCCTTAATTTTGACACCGTGTCAAAATTAACCGCATTAATTATTCTTAATTTTGACACCCTGTCAAAATTAACCACGTGAATTATTCTTAATTTTGTTGCCGTTATTCCTACACCAGGGGGAAAAACGCCGATGCTGGAGACGTGACTTAACAGACCACCGAGCCCCGGCCAGTCACCGGATATTGATTGTGGGGAGGGAATATTTCTAAGATGCAAGTTTGCGGTTGAGAAAAGCTGCATTAGTTGGATATACTCTTTAATGTAACTTCCTATAGTTGAAAACCTGATTAAGAATAATTTTGGGCTTCCCCAAATCAATATACACCAAATATTCACAATAATTATACACGATAATATAAATCCCTACGGTATATTATTTAATAACCCACTGTTCGCTCAGAATTTTAGCCTACCTAATGTTCCCCAGATTTTCCCTCAGTCCCAGTCTTAGTGCCGTAGTGTCGGTGTCGGTCGACCCTGTCGCGTGTCCGTTCCACCCCTCACGAACCCCGAAGGGAACGATCATCGAGAACCAGCACGGCTTGGCTAAGGGTCGGTCCAGTCGGTAGACTCTGTCGCGTATCCGTACCACCCCTCTCGAACCCCGAAGGGTTCGGTCATCGAGAACCAGTACGGCTTGGCTAGGAGTCTGTCGTGTCGGTGGACCCGTTCGCGTGTCCGTTCCACCCCTCACGAACCCCGAAGGGTTCGATCATCGAGAACCAGAACGGCTTGGCTAGGGGTCCGTCAGTTCATCACAGAAACCCAACCACCTAGGCTTTCCGAGTCCGTTTCAGGCTCGTAGTCGCTTCGGCAGCCAAGAAACTGCTCCGAACAGTCGGTAGGCCAGTAAAGTCTAGTCGAGTCTAGTCCTTTGTCTTTCGACCCCATCGCGTGTCCGTTCCACCCCTCACGAACCCCGAAGGGAACGATCATCGAGAACCAGAACGGCTTGGCTAAGGGGTCTGTCGTCGGTTCCCGTCGCAAATCCCAGTCAAGCAGTCAGCGTTCCGAGTTCTTTTCAGTCTCGTAGTAGCTGCCGTTGGCCAGGGACCGCTAAGGGCAGTCCTTGTCCTTTAGGCCTGGCGCATTACCAAATCCACCCCTACAGGCAGCAGGAAGTTGGCCAGGGCCTAATAGTACTCAGGCTAACCTGAATACTGCTTGCATTTTCCATCCCCCCTGGCCCTTATAACTATGAAATTATTCCCGTACCCTGTAAGTTGCCCCAAAGTTCGCCCATAAATCGCCCCCAGTTTATTGAATGTGCCCAAAACCCATGGTCCCGCACCCAGTAGTAATATCGGAATAATCAATTTTAAATAAAATACAAAAATATTCAACTCGCGTTATGGAAAGTTGAAATACCGCGAACAATTTTGAAAAAACTTGTCTAGATACAACTTGTCCTGTAACCATCTTTAACTTTTGTTTATTACTTTGATGCACCCAGATTAATTTTAACACTTTAACTGGGGGGGAAGTGTCCGGGGGGCAAGTGTCCGGGGGGAAGTGTCCGGGGGGGGAAGTGTCCTACTTGGGCGGGGGGGAAGTGTCCGGGGGGGAAGTGTCCTAGATCCGCCAAGCTCATTGTCTATACCTGCAGACGGCCGACTGTACTGTGTAAGTGGGCAGGTAGGGGCAATAGTCTCTGCAATCCCTATTGAAAAGTTTTACATGTACGCCGAGCACGTTCGGCGCAGCACTAGAACTTGCGCCGGGAGCTGGCGCAGAAATGTGCTACGCCGGGCAATGAGCCGGAAGGGTCGGCGCAGAGATGTGCTAAAAAAAAAAAAAATAAGTTGGTGCCAGTTCCCAAGAAGGGCAACCTAACACTCTATGGTTCTTTTCGGGGAATCTCATTGATCTCGATTGCTGCAAAGCTATACAATAGGATTCTATTAAATCGCATCGGGGATCCCATTGAGAGACTGCTCCGTGGAAATCAGAATGGGTTCCGTAAAGGTCGTGGGACCATGGAGCCCATTTTGGCACTTAGAAGGATAATTGAAGAATTATCAAAAAAGAAAGACAGGCATCTGGCTGTTATCTTTGTTGACTTCTTCAAGGCCTTTGATTCAGTCTCTCGCTCACGTATGTTCAGCATACTTTCATTATATGGGATTCCTGATGAAATTATTGCAGCAATCAGATCAGTATACGATGGTTCGACAACATTTGTGTCTACTGTTGACGGTGACACAGAACCATTTGAAGTGTTATGGGGCGTCCTCCAAGGAGACACACTTGCACCATTCTTGTTCATTATTGTGGTTGACTATGTTCTACGCATGTCCTTAGATCTCCATAATGATGATGGGGTGATGATAACTCCACCTACTGGCTCCAGAAGTCGAGGAAATCCTGCCAAGTACCTAACTGATCTAGACGTTGCTGATGACTTAGGAGTACTCTCAGAATCATTAGAGGGAGCCCAACGGCTCCTCAGCTCATTAGAACATGCTGCTTCTAGTGTTGGTCTTTTTATTAACTCCAGAAAGACCAAAATTCTGACAGTTAACTTTGAAAGTCCTCAGCAAGTCTCTGATCGGATGAGCATAAGCTCAAAGGATGGTATGCTTGAGCATGTGGACGACTTCTGTTACCTGGGATCATGGATCCGGAAGTCAGGTGAGGACCTTCGAATACGTAAGGGAAAGGCATGGACAGCCTTGATTAGGCTTTCCAGGATTTGGAAATCACCGAGAATTAATCGGAAACTTAAGGTCCGATTATTTAGAGCAGCAGTAGTTCCAGTACTCCTCTACGGGAGTCCATGCTGGGCTCTAACTGCTGAGGACACCAAATCTCTGGATGGCACATTCACAAGAATGCTACGCCGGGTTCATTGTGTCAAGTACAATGCACACATCTCCAACCAGACACTATATAACATTGGAGGTGTCTCATTGGTTCCCCCAAGCTTGACACTAGAACAAAATCGCCTCCGCTTTGCAGGACATTGCTTTCGCCGTGAGGACCAGCCAGTGCATAATCTTGTACTTTGGCAGCCTCGTGGAGTGAATAAGCATGGTGGACAGCCCATGACTTTCTTGAGACGCATCTTAAAGGACACTGGCCTTAAAGATGCGGATGATCTAGCAAATGTCATGGGTGATAGGGAGTTGTGGCGGTGCAATTTTGTTGACAAGCCGGCACAGCATTCTTAAAAATGCAGCTGTAAAGCAGCATGCCGATCCTATCCTATATATATATCCTATATGGCGCAGAAATGTGCTACGCCGGGCAATGAGCCGGAAGGGTCGGCGCAGAGATGTGCTACGCCGGCGTAGCCGGCGGAGCACTGGCAATGGTAGAGATGCTGCGCTCGGCGCAGCAGGCGTCGAAATATTCCCGACGTCGACGCTGCAGAAATTGACCCGGCGCCGGAGCAGGATCAGCCCAGCATACCCGGCGTACATATTTGCCTGGCGCAGAAATCAGCCGAACCTAGCACCAGGCAGACAGTGAGACTGAGACAGCAGACATGCGTTCATCAGACCAACAGCACAGCACCCCAGCAACACAATAACAACTGGCCATGCAGGAGGCAGAAAGGAAACTCACACTGCAGCACAGGCTGACTGCAACTGGTCGTTTATTTACGTATTTAACCTTATGCTGTTAAGAAGTAGGCAGGTAGGCAGGCTATCACAGTTCCAGCTATCAGCTGATCAGTCATTATTTCTATTGGTCATAGTCAGTTTATTTATTTACATAATATTGCTGTATTGTATAAGCTATATTTATATTACAGTATTATATTATATTATTTGGATGGAGACACCGCTGTCATAGAAGCGTATAAATAAAACTGCACATATAATAAAACAGGCAGACAGAATGAAGTTGAACAGTGAATAAAACAAAACGACTTATACTACTGTAATGGCACTATTAATAATGAAACAATTTATTACCGACACACATGTGTAACCATTGGAAGTTGCAGTTCAATGACTCCAAGTGCAAGGTCATGCATGCATCTAGGTTCTAGAAATCCCCAAGCAACTTTTTACACAATGAATGGATGGACACTTTTATCGGCAACCGACTGACCAAGGAACGTGATTTTGGAATTACATTTACACCAGACAGCCAGACTTGTCCTTCACAGCATCACAGCTCACTGCACAAAGACTGCAGCCCGCGCCATGCGAGTCGTACATTTAATACGAAGAACTTTTACATATTTGGAAGCTCCGATGTTTACCCTCTGACCCTGTTATACAAATCCTTTGTTCGGCCTCGCCTTGAATACGACACAGTTGTTTGTTCGCCATTCCTCAGACATGATAAATATTGAACGTCTTGAACAAGTACAACACCGTGTGGTCACTCGCCTTGTACAGTTGTACTATACTTCTACCAGTCTAATAACGCATTACTGTAACAAGCTGAACCTTTACAGCTTTACTGTAACATTGCTGTAACCCCCACCTACAACCTAAAAAGCTGGGGGTGAGTTGCAGATAAACATCCCTTTTATTGGTAATACACAACAGACTCAACAGGTACCTACAGTATCTACATCATAAGCAGATTCTATTCTAATCAAAATACTGTATGTACCATTACAGGATGGTTGGGCAGTTGGGTGCAACCTTCGCCCACTTACAATACAACCTTCATCTGTGTCCAATCTTCGCTGCGTCCAACCTTCGCCTGGGGGAAACCTTAGCCCGCAAGGCAATCTTCGCCTGAAGGCAATCTTCGCCCGCGAGCAACCTTTGCCCTATAAGATTTGTGTTAGAAACCATTTTAGTTACCAAGTGAGGGAAAGGAGCAGGTTACAGAGACGACTTTTTCTAACCAAAACAATAAACGTGAAACGATGTAGTTTACCAATTGAGGGAAATGCTCTTTGAGGGTGAAGATTGCTCCGGTCAAAGATAGGGCGCGGGCGAAGTTTGCTGCGTACCTTACCTTACAGGACCAGTGTTCGATGACTGTAACTCGTAAGGCAGTAAGGGCTGAAGGGCGGAGTAGGCCCTACTGTACTGTAGTATTGTAGTAACAGTGCAGCAATGTTGGCCTATGAAATGTATTATTAAAATAAAAGTAACTTACAATCTGAGCATAATTTGTTCCGGTGTTTGATTACTATAAGACTAATGTTTAAAGAAGACGCATGGAACCAGAAAATGGATTTGTAAAAATGTAAAATTATTACTAATGAAGAAAAATTTCTTCCAAAATATTGGGTAGGCGAGACCCACGTTTTGGTACGCGGCGCCTACCTTCGCCTTATACTGGCTACGGGCCTGGCCAACTGGCAAGTACAGTACACCCACCTTGCTCAGAGGCTGGAGGCCAGGTAAAGTGATCTGATCGTTTATTATTTTGGTTAGAAAAGCCCGCCTCTGTAACCTGATCCTTTCCCTTAATTGGTAAAGTGGCCCTTTATTGTTTTGGTTAGAAACGCCTGCCTCTGTAACCTGCTCCTTTCCCTCAATTGGTATATATATTTAGGCCTATATATATATATACCAGCAGACCAGTACAGCAGTATATAGGCCTTAATGTACACCTGTCTGACTGTACATGTAAAAAAAGTAATAAAAATGTCCATCGGTAGGCCAGGTTGGAATTCATGCATGAGCGCGCAGGTACGCTTTGTTGTTTTGAAATCACCGCGCACCTGAAATTGGCTCGTCGCGCACCTCATCATATGTCATAATCCAAACAAAATCGCGCAGCTCATGTCATGCATATCTCAAAAAATCGCACAGTTCATAAGAACAATTTTACATTCCTATTTTACAAGTTTGAGCGTTTTAAGCTTATCTTTACGTCTGTCTGTCTGTACGTTGAATCTAGGCTTACATAATAAATGTAATTTTTGCAACATCAAAATGTTAATATTAAAAAATATTTTTTTAATCCACTACTATGGTGGCCCATCGGGCTCACTGCTTTTATAACAGAAAATATTATTTTAGATTACAAACAAAACATGTACCGGTAATTTCAAAAAAACGAATATTGAAATAGGTACCAGTCTGCCAATAATACTTTGTATAGGCCTACCTAACAATTAGGCTTAAACATACAGTTGGCTTATAATTAAGTCATACTTATAATACATTGTTACTTTCTGACTTTACCTGTTTACTAACGTAACATCGGCATAGCATAGACCTAATAACAATACAACAATAGAGTACAGTAGTTAAAATAAATAGACAAATTCAGCTCCGGTTGCCGGTATTACAGTATTATGGTGAAGTGATTTGACTGTTCGAAGAATTGGAAATGAGAAACTAATGCGAGCGCAGCGAGCGAAATTTTTTTGTGTATTTTCGTGATTTCAATTAATTTGTGGTGCGCATCAGAGGCAGAGCTGCGCGCTGAGGCGCAACGCGCACCTGTCTCACACCCGAACGCGCACCTGTCTCACCCAAACGCGCAACGCGCATCTGGTTTGCCGTCATTCGCGCAGGTACGCGTCCGAGTTTTGCAGCATGAATTCCAACCTGGTCGGTAGGTACGCTATTGTGATTTGTGACTTCGCCAAGGAGCAGGTTACAGACTGACAGAGGCGAGTTGAAAGGAACCAAAACAATAAACGAAAACGAGAGTTAGGAATATTGTCAGATTGTTATCCTATTATCACTTGTCCTGTTGTCTGCTTGTTAAATTTCAGGATTAGAAGGTGCTTTTAGGAGTAACAGATTAGGAGGGTCCAGGGGTCCCCTCCCCTGTCTGCCTGTAATAATTATTAACTTTAAGGTAAACACTAGAGTCTTACAACCTTTAACTACAAAAAAATATAGAATCAGGACTAGGGTGGTTCATATTTCAAAATGTTTTAAATTTCAGCTGGGTTCATGTTCTAATTTGTTCCAAATTGCATAAAAACTCGTTTGATAACTTCAAAATGTGTTGGAGTTTCCGGGAACTACACCCACCATGGCATCATAGTAGCTGCTTGAGCCGTCACCCAGTCCCGCATAAAATGTAATCGTGGGACTAGTTCTTGTCATTGTTAGGTAAAAAGGTATACATATTCAGATATTCCAATTTCTTGCACAATTTGCTACAGAATTGTCGTTGAACCCAACTGAAAATGTTAGTATTAAATTCTTTCACATGTCCACATCCAGTTCCTGTTCCGCCCTTGCCGCAAGTGAGTCATATTCCCCATTTTTGTGAAAATCAACTTCTAGTATTCCTACCACATGGATATTATGCTCATTAGAACCGCAATGACCGATTTAGTTGGTGTAGACACCTTCAAAACAAGCATAGAGCGAATAGTTTTTGAGTTATTGCAGAAAATATGAAGTCCGGCACAAGTCAACATTAGCACCTTGATGCGATATTGACAAATACACTAAACATGATACTTATAATTATCGTAAGGCATCCGCAATTCACACATAACTGCAGCGATCAATTTACTGATTTAGGGGATGTTGACACAAAATATGAATTGATTGATTAGTTCTCGGGATATTGTACAAAATGTCTGGACTGAAGTTTTAAAGGTGTCTACACCAACTAAATCGGTCATTGCGGTTCTAATGAGCATAATATCAATGTGGTAGGGATACTAGAAGTTGATCATCACAATAATCTGATAATGGGGAATATGACTCACTTTGCGGCAAGGGCGGGACGGGAACTGGATGTGGACATGTGAAAGAATTTAATACAAACATTTTCAGTTGGGTTCAACGATAATTCTGTAGCAAATTGTGTAAGAAATTGGAATTTGTATACCTTTTTACCTAACAATGACAAGAACTAGTCCCATGATTACATTTTATGTGGGACCGGGCGACGGCTCAAGCAGCTACTATGATGCCATGCTGGGTGTAGGTAGTTCCTGAAAACTCCAACACATTTTGAAGTTATCAAATGTGTTTTATGCAATTTGGAACAAATTAGAACATGAACCCAACTGAAATTCAAAATTTTTTGAAATATGAGCCACCCTAATCAGGACATTAAGCCCAAAATACCTTCCAGACCCTAAGGCCATCAAGGAACACAAAACAAAACAAACAAAAAACACAAACAAAATATATTATAACATGCTCCACATACAAGTATGTATCGCAACCCTATAACCCTAAAACCTAACCGCCATATACTAAATGATACCGGTATTAAACTGTACAAAAGCTAAGCCTATATTCTATAAGAAAATATATAATAATGTAATAATTATAACAGTCAGATAATATATAGACGGTACTGATATATCAGTATATATATATATATTGATATACTGATATAGTAATTCTAATTCAGTACGGTAGCTGTAATATCAATACCGGTTCCGGTTCTGTCTACAGTCTATTACTGTATTAAACTGTTAAATGAATTTAACTTACCTATTTCGTAAATTTAGTAGGCCTATTTCATCATTTTCCTGCAAAGCCCACTTCGCGAGGATCCATAAACCTCTGTCAACGGCCAAGTTACTGCCAAAAGTAATTATACAGCCTTCTACCTCTCATAAAATTCACACCTTTACTTATCATTGTCAAAGCAGTGTTGAAAGTATTCCCTCAAAACCGGCATATGAAGAGATTGTAAGTGTGGTATTCGAAAACCCAGATGGTTCAACAGTGATCGTCAAGGCAAAAGTGGGAGATAATTTAATGTACTTAGCCCAACAAAATTCTATTGATGTTGAGGGTGCCTGTGAGGCATCGCTCGCATGTTGCACATGTCACGTGATTGTTGACGAGGACAATTTCATGAAGTTAGACGAGCCGACCGTAGATGAAGAAGATATGTTAGATTTGGCTCCGTTTCTAACCCCCACATCGAGATTAAGTTGCCAGATAATCCTTAGCAAAGAACTAGACGGTATTCGCGTTACTTTACCTCACGCAACGCGGAATTTTTATGTTGACGGTCACAAACCTAAACCTCATTAATTAATCAAACAACCAGGCAAGGCAAAGCTAGGCAACCAGGCGATTTATTAGATTATTATTATTATATCCACATATCTGATTATATTATCATATTATTAGATTTTCTGTTACCGGTAAACTGTGATGTCACATCTGTCTGTTCGTTCCCTTTATAAGAAGCTTTTAAAGGCTCGCAATCTCGCTTTTCGTAACGATCCATCGAGACTGTGTGATTCTAGAACGGCTATTTCGCTCGGCATTTTTAGAAAATCGCAAACGAAACTAACCTGGATAAAATTAGCGAGCTTGTTAAACAAGGCGAGGAGGTCGTGCAGGTGCTAACCCACGAGGTAATACAAATTCAGTCAACCGATACCCCAAATCGATATCGTTTTAATTTACGTCCTGAGAATCTAATTGATAACGATAAATTCCCTATTGATTATAAAAGCATAAATACTGTTTCCTGTAACATTGTTAAAGATTGATTAAGTTGCTTAATTTATCATTGAATAAATATTGATAATTTTTTAAAAACTAATTAACTTATAATTTAATTAAAAAAACATGGAACGTCGTCAATTACGCAGTCGTCGCCTTCAGCAAAACTAACAAACCTACGGAAGAGGATGATTTAGCAGATAAAATAATAGATGGTTTCTCGGACTTTCTTAGTCGAAGAGAAAGTAAACTTCGTTAAAATACAGCGAGAACCCTGGGATAGTGCGATGCGTTAAAGGAAGCGATATTACGGAAGATGAGGTGCGACTTAGAGGGATCCCTAATCCCTT